>JAOUQX010083414.1:0-11862 GCA_028566295.1 Liobagrus marginatus
AAGTGAGGTTAAGGGCCTTGCTCAAGGACCCAATGATGGTAGCTTGCCTGGTGCGAGGCTTGAACCCCGACCCACTGTTCCCCCTCTGCCACCACACCCTTCAGTTCAGTAGAATAATGAAAATGAGATAACTGGATGTGGGCATCTGCCAAATACTAGAAATGTAAACTGAAATAGGACGGCATGGGAACTACTTCGGACTGCTGATCTGAAGACAGGGGTTTTATTCTCAGCACCTGAGCAAGGTCCTTAACCCTCAACTGCTCAATTGTAAGTCGATCTGGATAAGAGCGTCTGCTAAATCCTGTAAATGTAAACTACTTGACCTAGAACACTATCGGACCAGAACCTGCATGAAAGAAATGATTTGGATTTAGAGTAACAGCCAAACTAGAGCTGAAACGATTAATCGACGTGATAGACAACGATAAAAAAAAAAAAAGAAAGTTCACAAAGATTTCTGTGGTCGAATAGTCAATTGATCTCATATGATGTAATGTAAGGGCCTGTAATAGCGCAGTTTAACCAGTGTGTCGCTGTAGAGCAAGTTTGTTATTTAGCACTTATGAGAATATGTTGGAGTGTAAACAAAGCTGAACCAGTAGAGCGTGAATTTTATAAACATGCACAAAATATACGTTCATGTGTGAAGGCTCTGCTATAAAATCGCATCGAAATAATTTTTTAATAAATCTTAGCTCAGGGTGAAAAGGAAGTTTGATATAAGAACGTAGCGGTTGTTAGCGAACATCTTGTGGTCACTGATTAAAATGTGCTGGACCTGGATTAAAATGTGTTTTCCTCTGATTAATACATATTACTTCCTTTTTTAAACTAAATGTAAAAGCTGAATAATTGATCAAAACCTATGTATGAATCGGTGAATATCCTATAAAAGACATTTTTAAGCTGAAGTCATTTTGTTGTTTATTACTAACAACAGCCATAACTCAATAACTGTCCGAATTACAAACAGGTGAAATAATTGCCTGATTGATTGAATAATCGTTCTAATAATCGATTATGAAATCAACTGCAACTATCTGTTATAGCGATATATATTTTATTAGCCCGATCCGAACACTTGGTGCGTCTTTCACAGGGTCCCTATCATTAATCCCCCAAACTTCCACGATCGAGAATAATTCTATTATGTACATCATCCACCCGAAACAAAGCTCTCTAGATCATCTTAAAACGCGCTGAAAGCTGCGGACAGCTCCATTGTGCCATCTGTCATCTGCAATGTTTCACTGCCGGAAGATGGTGTGAAAAATATCGATACACAAAGCACATATTCATATTTGCTCAAGGAGATGATGATGACGACTTGCTGCCTGCTTCAGATGCCAAGTTTTACCAAATATCAGAGACGCAAAAGCTCTTTGTATCGCCAGCATTTATTATTCATTATTTAATCAGCAAGAGGATAAAAAGGATAAACAACATGAAGGCTGAAATAAAATCAGCAGGATTTTCTAGTTTCTGAAAATCAAGATTATTTTACTCATTCAAAAATCATTCAGATTTCATTTCTATATTCAAACGCTAGTCTCATTTATAGGACAACACGTTTCTAGACTATTAGTTCAAGTTCAAAGTTTATTTGTCACATGTACATCATACATAGTACAACATACAGTGAAATGCTTTGACGACTGCCCGAAAGTTTACTGTAAATAGGGGTGAGGGAGAGAAAGGAAGTGTAAAAGGGGGTTGGTTGCATATAAATACTATTTACGGTAAGTAAATAAGGTATTAACAATACGTTAGTCAGAGGATATCCTGTAGAAGAGATGATGTGCGCTTTCAGGTGGATCTTGTTCATACAGAGATAAACCGTACTGCAGTGGGTGCTTATAATTCTGGTTAAATTCATGATGGTGGTGAAAACTAAAACCAACTAAAAAAAAAAACGTTAATAATAATACGTTATATTTCAAAAATATTCACTTAATATTATAATAATTATATATTTTAACTTGTTTTTTTGCATGGCAGAAAAAAAAAAGAAAAAAAAACCAGTTTATTCATTAAAAAAGCGGGTGTGTGCCTGCGTCGTGTCAGTGTACATACATTTTTTTTGAAAAACATGTCAAAGCCATTCCCACGAGCAAGAGAGGATTCCAGACATTTTGATATTCCAGAAATCTTTTAACAAGCAGCGAGACAGGCATATGTGAACCTGCTGAATATGAATTACGAGTAAAGCAGATACAGATCAACCCTTTTCGGCATGCACAACTTAACGAATCTTAAACAGATCCAAGATTCAGGGTGAAATTATACAAAACAATTAGTATGCAGCAGGACCCAACTGAACACACTCTGACTAGATGGGCTTTGGTGTTGTATTAGGAAAAAGGTATTTAAATGTGACTTGACTGAGATGTTTGGTGTTTTTACATAAATATCAGTTTGAATTCATGTGATAACAATTGTGCGGTATAGTAACAGAGGTTAGCACTCCTGCCTCACTGCGAGAAGGTCATGGGTTCGATTCCCGCCCAGGGTGTTTGTGTGGAGTTTGCATGTTGCATTGTATGTTTTTCCCCGGGGTACTCCGGTTTCCTCTCCTTCAACTACTGCTCGCAACCTTGGGGTAATAAGGGACAATTATCTGTCCTTTTCTACACGTTACTAATCTCACACAGTCCTGTCGGTTTATTCTTTTACAACATCAGAAGGTTTCGTCCATTTTTATCAACACCGG
Source organism: Liobagrus marginatus (assembly GCA_028566295.1). Classification (NCBI taxonomy): domain Eukaryota; kingdom Metazoa; phylum Chordata; class Actinopteri; order Siluriformes; family Amblycipitidae; genus Liobagrus; species Liobagrus marginatus. The sequence goes on from JAOUQX010083414.1 coordinate 2,714, forward strand.
TCGTTACTAGTGCAGTCTGTTGTCATTTCCAGACTATAATACTGCAACTCGCTCCTGGCAGGTCTAACTCCAAGTGCCACCGATCCTCTACAGATGACCCAGAATGCAGCTGTACGACTTGTTTCCAACCTCCCAAAGTTCTCTCACACCACCACATTACTGCGCTCTTTTCACTGGTTTAGGGTTAGGGCCAGTAGCGGCACGCATCAGATTTAACACCTTGATGTTTGCTTACAAAGCTAAAAGCAGAACAGCACCCCCTTACATTAAAGATCTCATCACACCACGCACCGCACCGTGATCCCTCAGAGCAACGAGCACGGCGCGACTCGTCCCCACCCCTCCCTCAGGATACACGGTAGGTCTTCCGCATGACTTTCCTCTGGCACGGAGTTGGTGGAATGAACTTCCAATCAGTGTCAGAACAGCGTGTGACAGACTGTCTTCAATAGACACTTAAATACCTACCTCTTCCTAAAATACCAACCTCTTCCTTGCGGACCTACGTCTTCCTTAAATTACCCCCGATAGTTAGTGCCTTTCTTACTTACTTAAAAAAAACAAAAACCCTTTCTAACAGTTGCTCTTTTTCAACAGGGTTATGTTTGGTGCACTTCATTCTAATCCAATGAACCGGAATTGAAATATTCATTGATGGAGACTTTAAAGCACTGCTGTACGTCGCACCTCCAAACACATGCGATATTTGGGATTTATCAGAAAATTTGGGTTTTTAATTTTTCTTATTTACTTTTTGATCTTCTAGATTGAGAAGCTTGCTCAGTTGTTTGTGAGCCACGTGGCATTAATGAGATCAGCAGTGGCGCCAAAAGTCAGCTATTAGCATAAGATGCTGCTGCAATGCATTCCAACAGTCAGGCCCATTGAAGCCACCAAGGTCCGACTGTGTCGGTTTGCAATATCCAAATCACTCACTCCAACACCTTCACGTTTGGGGAGCAAACACAAAGCCATGGCTTGGCGATAGGGCATCACCATGGAAACAGGCAAACAGACGGCATACTAAAATAAATGCTGACTGCTGTGAGCTCCAGAGCTAGTGTTGGGGAATAACTCTCCTGTAAAGACACATGCAGCGAATCTGATGATCACAAGGAGACTGAAATGACCTTAAAGAAGCAGCATGTATCTTGTGGAGGATTTCAAGATCTCTGTAGTGTTGCAATGGAACATTTTATAATCAGTTATGCTGCACACAGCTCCTCTGAATTACAAACCTGATGGGCAAGAAAGGCAACGTCAAACATTCGAACAGCATTTCGGTTCTCTTAGGAAGCAACAATCTCCTGTTGCTTTTTGCATAAGTCGGTTTAATATTATAGAAAGGGGATAAAAATGGGTAATGAGAGTGTAAAGGGAAAAGATCAATTAAATAGTTAGTTAGCGATGCTGGAAAAGCACTATTAAAAAATCATTCCTATCAATTTATTCATTCCCAGCAGATGTAAGCATGCTCAGAAACGCAGGCGAACACAATGTTAGGGAACTAGCTAGCCAAAAGCAACAGTCAAACGTAGTTATGAATTATTTGCCATCTCAAGTTTCTAATTTCACAAGATTTAGACCCAAACTTAGATTGATCCATGTAGGCTAAACTTAAAGGGCTTAAAGACCAATTAAAGACTTATTTAGTACAGATTAATATACAGCAAGGGCCAAAAGAAAAGAAAATGGGTTACGTTTTTTACTACTAATGAAAGATTAGTAGATAGTCAGTGCTTAATGTTTAATATCAAATGAAAAAAATAAAATTACAAAATAAAAATCAATGAAAAAGTTTTTTTAGGAAACTGGACACCAAAGTGCCCAGTGGTCTGCCGAGGGCAAGTTGTCACTTTCTAATGTGTGTGAAACGGAGCGTTACTAGAGCGCAGCCACAGCTGGCGTGGGATTTACAAGATAGTGTGGTGATGTACGGCATGCCTTGAGCAACAATTAAGCAATTGTTCATTATCTCTGTTCAATAGTTTTAAACTTAAAATTATGAAGGCTGGAGAACTGATCAGGCGGTTGCATTTAAAAAAAAAGGGGAGGGGGGGAGAAGAAAAGGAGACAAAAGACAGTTTTTATAGAAAGTCTCTGTGTGAGAGTTATTTTGAACGGCAACATTGTGAACGTATTCACTAGACAGACTAAACAGCCAACATTTCTCATCTCCCTTCTGTTTGAGAGAGGATCAGAAAATCTTAGGCAGGAAAAACAATGACACATTTTAGAAAGCTCCGGTCATGAGCGTTATGACTGGATTCATAGACTGCATAGCGGCGTGACGCCGCTTCCTTTCATTATAATGAACGGCACGTAAAACGTACGACGATGGGTGCCGACATGTTACGCAAAAACGTCAGTTTGGAGGCTGGACCTGCGCAGAAGGAATCGTCAGTGGAGCCGCGACGTTAAACCTCCGCCCATACGCTGGCACATTTAACCAACGCCCCGTTTCTATAGCATCAAATCTCTAGCTAAAATCAAACTTATGGAATGAACAATTGAGCATATATCAGCGTGACATCAACATTCTATTGGAAGTGTAATTTATTTTTAGATTTTGACTTAAAGTCCCATTCGTTTACATCGAGAAGGCAACGTTTAATGACCTGCACTGCATCCAGCCACCAGGGGGCGAGCACGCAGCTTCACTTTTCAGGACGTATGAGGCCCACTTGGCTTGATTCTATATCTTGATGTTTGTCTTTCTAGCAAAGTGATGCCATGCTGACGTTCTTGAGTAATCTGTACAGTGACCAATGGGCGTCAGATTCGTGGCACATCCCTAAAGTAAAGATGGAAATAGGAGGATTACGATGGATGGATAGATGCGCATGTTAGACTAAGGGAATAGTTTGTGGGAAGCCAAACACACACTGATGATCATGTTTTCTACTACTATAGCAATACCCTCTCCTGAGGATGGGACATTTATATGAGAGAATTCCATTGGATAAACACAAAAGCAGCACACATTGACCTGCCCACATTTCTCCAGGCAAACTACAAAACTAAACATGAGAATAATGGCAGGAGAGTTTTAAAGATGCATTTGCAAGCATGTGTCCATAACTCTAAGGAACTGGTGTTAAATGGTTTGGATTTTAAGGACATTTGATCCAGGAACAGTTTCTACAAAGGACAAACCTAAAACAGGTGGCAGAACAAAGCTGATGATTGTCCACATCCAAGCTGTCAAAGCATCTTCTGAAGGGACTGTGGGCTACGACAGTAGGTGTGTTCAGTAAAATCCCGACAGTGGTTGTTCACTTCGGGGTGAAAAGGTTTCAAATATAAGCCAATGACTTCATTCATTCAAGCAGTTTACGTAAAAGCAATTTTGTGGCAGCACATGATAGTCTTGTCACAATAAAGTGCTCTAGGATTTTGTATGCTTCATCTGTTTCCGAATTTCTGAATGTAAACAGGCAAGAAGATAGCGCCACTCCAGGGCAGATAACAGCCTCGGTAATCAATGGGGTATGAAAAACTCAATTTATTTTAAAGTTATAGGACCAGAACCTACATTAAATATTTCCTTGTTGTGTGTGATTACACCCATGAAACTAGAGTTGTGAGTCATTTGACTTTTGGCACGCGTCCAGTGATGCTCACATTTATCGCACACGTGTGTATTATTCATTAAAAGTTGAGTGCTTGGTGTATTGATGCAGAAGTTAAAAAAGAAAGTCTTCAGATCAACATGATGACGGAATACATTTTGTTCCGTCTCTCAGCTGATGACATTCCAGTTTTGGAAGATGATTGAGAACGATTTATCATCATATAGAGATATAGCTCTATCAATTTTATTTTTTAAGCAAAATAAAAACGATAATAAACATCAACTGCTTGAAATCTCCCATAATAAGTTAGTTGACTTTGACTAAGCTAGCTAAAATAATAGCAAAAAATTCAGAATATCTGATTTAAGATCAGCTGTAGGAAAGCCTATTTTATTTTACATTCATCATCAACTAAAAAAATCACTTACTCTTAAAAGAAATAATCAGGTAAATAATTTTTGTCCAGCCCTGAGAATAACTGCTGATTGTCCAGGGTGCACCCTGCCTCAACCTAAGTTAGCTGGGATAGCCTCCAGCGCGGCTGAACAGGATAAGCGCTAAAACAATGAATGAATGAATGAATGAACATTTCACATGCAGACAACATGACTCCAATAGGAAGCTGTCTCTTCTAAAAGCAAGAGACTTAAATAATGTCAGCAAGGGCTATGCAATTCATCTAATTTTCAATTTCGGCTCCCAATAATCACAAGAATTATATAATCGAGAGAAGAAAAAAAACGATTATTTAGTCACATTTACATTACAGACGTTTTATATGGCACATACATGAGTAAATTTGTCTCTATTTTTATTTATTTATTACATGTTACCCCACAAAATCATGGAAGTGCACTACATTTTTTATCTTTATTTATCTTAATGAATAATTTCTGATTAGTTTTAATCTATTTACTTATACATTTTAATATATTATATATTTTAAGGGGAATTCACTTTTTTTTGCTCAATAAATCTAACATATTTCCAGTCAATTAGTGTAAAAAATAATCGTGATTTCAATAATGACCAAAATAATCAAAGTTCAAAGTTTATTTGTCACATGTACATTATACGTGGTACAACATACAGTGAAATCACTTAATGATTATAATTTTTTTTTATCCAGCAGCCCTAACGTCGGCCACGAGATCCCCCACAATTTGATTAAATTTTCTGTTCAAATATTAATCAATCATTCACAACATTAAAAATAACAAAATACTGCATAAACTTATTGCTATGTATGATTTCATTGGATTACTCAAAACCACGTTCCTGGATCGTTCTCAAGAAGTCCGTCGGTATTTCACACTGATGTAAGAAACATTTTTAATCAGTGATATTTTGAAAGGCCTCCCTTGGGCATGCGATTGCGAGTTGCCCAAGAGCCAAAGAACAGCGTGACAGGCGCAGCAGTAAGTATCTTGGAGAGCGCACGGCATTAATGAGATCAGCAGTAGAGCCGAGAGTCAGATATTAGCATAAGATACTGCTGCAACACATATGAACAGTCAGATCCATTGAACCAGCCAAGGTCCGACTGATTCCGTTTGCAAGATCACCTTCACAATCTCTCAACTCATTGATACAAACAAAACATACCGAGAGCATTGCTATGGAAACAGAGTGCCTTCTAAAATAAAGAAAGCAGAGTTTCAGCCTTGATTTGCCTCAGGACAGAAAAGTAAATATTCATGAGGTGGAATGCAAATGAGAAGAGAGAGAGAGAGATCTTTCATGTTACCGCGTTGACAAACAGGTCAAAGGGGTTTCTGTCTGTGCAAAGGAACTGCAATTAATCGTAGAACAGCAAGCTTGTGACGGAAACTATTTATTAAAAAGGATATAGTGGGAAATTTGAACTTTCAAGGAAGATTTAAATGGTGAAAGTGCAGTCGAACATTAAAGTGCACTCCAGCACTGGAGCATAGAAATATCTTGATTACTTTTCCTTCTTTTCTCTATTACGATGATTAATAGTGACGTTCACAAGTAACTTAACCACCCATTAATACCATGTCTGATTTTTTTTTAAAGAGTTAAATAGAAGAATAAAGGACAAAAAAGTTATTTTAAAATTACCTTACTTTTTTAGTAGAAATCCTTGCACACATTCTGCATATACAAATGGTCTCAAATTTATAATACAGGTGCACCTCAATTAATTAGAATACCGTGGAAATCCCCATTTCTGTCAGGTTGCTGACGTCGATGTTATTTATTAACATGGTAATGCATACGGTTAGGTTTGGCGGTATGGATCTGTTCTGGGCGGACTCCGCGCACGTCCATGCGCTTTGCTTGGACCGGGCGGGGAGAGCGCTAGTCAAACCCCCTTTGGGGTACAGAACGGATCCGGCGCTGTACGTGCGCGCGCACGTGGTTTATCGCACTTGCTGCGTTTAGTGCTAAGGCCCCGGATGTGTGGGGAAGCTGATGTTGGGTGCTGAGCTGGAGGCGGTGGCGCCGGACGATCATTTAGATTCCGGCGCCCGGATGGTGGAGTTCGGGGAAGGGGGTGGGGTGTCGCCGAGCACAGCTTGCGGCTAGTGGTAGAGAAATGAACTGGCTGGGGCTTTAAAGGTTGCTGTGATTGGTGTCCGAACCGGGAACAGCTGGCTGTCAGCTGTTGTGCGCTCGACTGACGCGACCTACCAGAATTAGCACGGTGCTTGATTTATTTCAGTAATTCAACTCTAATTGTAGAAGTCATGTATTAAATAAAGTCTTTGGTTCTTTTAATTGTGATGATTTTGGCCAGATTTAACAAAAACCCAACAATTCACTCTCAACTAATTAGAATACTCAATAAAACCAATAAAAAACAGTTTAGTGAATTGTTGGCCTTCTGGAAAGTATGTTCATCTACTGTATATGTACTCAATACTTGGTAGGGGCTCCTTTTGCTTTAACTACTGCCTCAACTCGGCGTGGCATGGAGATCATGGAGATGGCATGGTGGTCTGTGGCGCTGCTGAGGTGGTACAGAAGCCCAGGTTTCTTTGATGGTGGCCTTCAGCTCATCTGCATTTTTGTGGTCTTGTTTCCCATTTTCCTCTTGACAATACTCCAACAAGTCTGGTGAGTTTGCTGGCCAGTCAAGCACACCATAACCATGGTCATTTTAACAACTTTTGGTGCTTTTGGCAGTGTGGGCAGGGGACAAATCCTGCTGGAAAATTAAAATCAGCATCTTTAAAAACCTGTTTAGCAGAAGGAAGCATGAAGTGCTCTAAAATTTCTTGGCAAACGGGTGCAGTGACTTTAGTTTTCAAAAAACACAGTGGACCAACACCAACAGAAGACAGTGCACCACAAATCATCAGAAACTGTGGAAACTTAACACTAGACTTCAAGCAACTTGTGCTATCAGCTTCTCCACACTTCCTCCAGACTCTAGGACCTTGGTTTCTAAATGAAATACAAAACTTGCTATCATCTGAAAAGAGGACTTTGGACCACTGGGCAACAGTCCAGTTCTTCTTCTCCTTAACCCAGGTAAGACGTCTCTGACATTGTTTGTGGTTCAGGACTGGCTTAACAAGGGGAACACAATTGTAGCCAAATTCCTTTACACATCTGTGTGTGGTGGCTCTTGATGCCTTGATCCCAGCCGCAGTCAATTCGTTGTGAAATTACGGCAAATTCTTGAATGGACTTTGTTTGACAAGCCTCTCAAGGTTGTGGTTCTCTCAGTTGGTTGTGCATCTTTTTCTTCCACACAACTTTCTGTTATCATGCTTGGACACAGCATTCCGTTCACAGCAGCTTCTTTAGCAATGAATGTTTATGGCTTATCCTCCTTGTGAAGGGTGCTAATGATTGCTGATCCGACAGTTGTCCAGAAGACAGTCTTCCCCATGATTGTGTAGCCTAGTGAACCAAACTGAGACCATTTTGAAAGCACAGGAAACCTTTGCAGGGGTTTTGAGTCGATTAGCATGTCACCATATTCTTATTAGTTGAGTGAATTGGTGGGAATTTTTGTTAAATGTGAGCCAAAATCATCATAATTAAAAGAACCAAAGACTTAAAGTACTAGTGTGTGCATTGAAAATATTTAATCAACGAGTTCCACAATTACATTACTGAATTACTAAAATAAATTAGCTTTTCCACGACATTCTAATTTATTCAGATGCACCTGTATATGCATTAAAAATCCATCAAGTGCTCCAGCAGCAGTTCTGTGGTTGAAAACACCTAATTGATGATAGTTGTTCGGTCTCGTTGTTCACCTTTGACCTCTAACGTATTGAGTTTTAAGCCAGGTGAACATCTTAATGTGCAATACCGCCAAGACGTCGCAAATTTGCGACAACAGAAATGAACTCAAAATGAAGCAAACGCTGCAATATGTGAAGGAGCTTTTTTTTTTTTTTTTTATCCCCCCATTCGTTTAAGATTTCAGCCAAGAGCAATGCACATTCAGCCTAAACCCTCTATGATTCATGTGTGTCAAAGTAATCACATGGTAGCAGTAAAAATTTGCCAATTTAGATCATTTACACAAATAAGGACACATTTTTGTGTTGCGCTGTAAACTTTAAAATAAGCTGCAGTGTTAAGCATTTTATGGCCACAGCAATCATAAAGAAGCCTTCTGAAGACGCTAATTGGGTTCTAAATAAAGCCAAAAACCAGGAATCAGACTTAAATTGGGCATTTCAAGACTGGACGATGACTGGGGGTCATCTGGTTCAAACTCATTTTGTAACAGCTGCAATACTGTTGATTTCTTAACAGTTCTATGTTTGAATCCCGTTCGCCATCAAATATATAAGCTGAATCTTGCCACGGTTCCGTCACTTTTAAGAGACTGTTTTAACGCTGTAACAGCTAGGCATTTGTTTTGAACATGAGCTGAATTCACAGGTGTCAGTACTTATCCTGTAAAAACAAAACAGCTGCCTTAGCCAGCGTTATGAACGCACAAATTTAGCGTGAAACCTCAATTCTAAAGCTATGCTAGTGCGGCGATATGCTGATCATGCTAGATGTGCAGGCACGCCCTGTCCCTGTCTGTGGAGCTCTGTACAATGAAAAACCTCTAACATAAATGCATAATACAAATTAAATAGATTCTGTTACGGAATATGTCTGTGTTAAGCAATACCTGCAGCGTAATGAGGAGGTCATTCATTTGCACTTAAAATAACTCTTAATTATTATTATTATTAGCAGTAGTAGTAGTAGTATCACAGTTAAATAAAAGTAGGGATGTAACGATTCATCGATTCAAATATCTAACGATTCAAGTTGACTTAACACCCTTTCAACTCTCTGTACAATATCCTCCTGAATTACTGAGAAAGACAGTCATCATCTGCATAATTTACATTTTTTAAACCTTTAAAAGGCAAGAAGCAATTTCTTCAAAGTTATTTTCCAATAATATGAACAATTTCCACATTCGAACTGCAAAACAGGTCTTGTGATCGGAAAAGTCACACGCTACGGTCACCCCATATGATCACAATTTGAAACTGGGTAGAAAAGAAAAAGAAGTCGAGCCCTGAACAGGGACAAACTGATCTAAAATTGATCTAAATGGGGGGGGGGGGGGGGGGG
>JAOUQX010083476.1:0-11852 GCA_028566295.1 Liobagrus marginatus
GGATATGCGGAATCAAAGAATTTCACTGTATATTGTACTGTATGATGTGCATGTGACCAATAAACTCAACTTTAACTGTAAATGTATTGAGGAAATTAACAGTTGGATGTGCCAAAACTTTCTTCAGTTAAACAAGGAGAAAACTGAAGTCATTGAATTTGGAAAGACAGATGAAGTTATCAAGGTGAATGCCTACTTTAGGGTGCAAACTTTTATGTTCTGAACGCGATGAGACAAATGCTTGTCATAATTATAGGACGTTTATTACATGCGCTCACACATAACGTTTATCTCCGACCCCTGTGCAACACAGTTCTCCCCCCAGTCAGCAACACCGTCCTGGAACCAAAGTTGTCATCGGGTATAACATCACATCTTCAACCCTTTAAAATGAAATAAATTCCCTTTGCTATATTATGTTCTACCAATTCTCAATCGTAACAAAATAGTATTTTCCAAACACCACAAACGCACCACGTAATTTTTACAATCAACCGTTCTTTTTTCTTTTTGTTGCAATAACCCATTTAACAAGTTTCAATTAGCCTTCCAGGAGGTCTAACAGTACACTTTGGTCTATGATACTTCTCAGGTGAAGCAATGACTTCCTGTGTTAGATCAGAGTTAGTGTAATTGTGGCGTGCTCTTTCCGAACGGTTCTCTCCGGATAGCGAGACGCGAACCGGGACGCAGATAAGACTCAGGTGCAGGCTTCTTGAACATGCTTCTTTATTTTGAGCATCCACAGTTAACATAAACACACTCTCAGATACAATCAACACAATCAACGACTTGCGCTGAGCTTTGTCAGCCCTTCCCCTTTATACTACTTCCGTGATTAAATACTAACACAACCCAGGTGTGCCTGGTTTAAACTAAGGCATGACATTTAAACATAAAGTGTGCCTCAGGCATGCATAGTTAACCTAGAGGCGTGGCACTCCGTGTGTGTGTGCGTGTGTGCAAATAGTGGCGCATGTGAAACCAAAAACCCCAAGCACCGTGAAACACACGCTCTCCTTCGTGCATGTTACAGTAACACACAGAATTGTTGGCAGCTTGTTCACCTGTGGAAATGTCAGACACATCTTTGTCATTTGACTGCGACTCGGCTTCTTGACATTTAGTTGTGGTCTTAAGTCCGTTCTGTTTCTTCTTAGAATCGCACCATGCTCCGCCTGAATCTCGTATGACCGTGGCACTACTTCTCCTCCCACATACCCTTGTTGCGTCCATGTTCCTGTTGCATGGTTCAGGATACGAAATCTATCTCCTGGTTTGAGTTTTTGCAGGGTTTTTACTTTCTTGTTGTTATTCTCTTTTTGTTTGTCTTTCTGTTGTTGTTTAGCTTCTTTGATTTTGTTTGCCCCTGCAGGTGTCAACAGATCCTGGTGAATAGGCAAGTTAGTGCATATCCGTCGACCCATCAACATTTGGGCTGGGGACAACCCATTTTGAAGCAGAGCACTCCTGTAAATCATTAGACTCCTATGGAAATCTGTCTTTCCTTAATGACTCTTCTTCATGAGAGCCTTCACAATCTTTACAGAACTCTCTGCCAGCCCGTTGGATTTAGGGTAGTTTGGGCTGGATGTGGTGTGTTTAAATCCCCACTCTTCAGCAAAAGCATTAAATTCATCACTACAGAATTGTGCCATTATCAGAAAACACCTCACCGGGAACTCCATGTCTAGCAAAGACTGTCTTCAGAAACGCAATGACAGCTTGGCTAGATGTCACGTGTAGCGTTGCAACTTCTGGATAGTTGGAGAAATAATTGGTAACTAAAATATGGCTCTTACCATTGCATTCAAACAATTCTACTCCAACCTTTTGGTATGGATGATCAGGCACTGGATGAGGCATGAGTGCCTCTGCTTGTTGCTTAGACCTGTATGAGATATATTTCACATGAAGCTGTAGTCTGGCTGATGTCATGATTTATCCTTGGCCAGTACATTACCTCACGGGCGCTTACATTTCTCTTCTCCCAGATGTCCCTCATGAACTTTCTGTAGCATTTCTTTGCGCATCAATGCAGGGATGACAAATTTGTTTCCCTTGAAGATGATGTCATTCACCACTGAAAGTTCTGCCCTTCACGACCAGTAATCTTGGATTTGCTTTGGACAGTCACTTTTCTTTTCTGGCCAACCTCACAGGATGAGCTCTTTGAGGTGTGTCATTATTACATCCATCAGTTGCTTTTCTTATTTGTTCAGTTTTCTCCGGAGACACAGGAAGAGAGGAAACAATCATGCCAACATATGTTTGTATGTCTCCACTTTTCTTACTGCTAATGTTTTCATGCTTGTCGACTGCTCGAGAGAGTGTATCTGCTGTAAACATGAAATTTCCTTGTGTGTAGATCCTTTTGCCATCATATTTTTGGAGTCTGATGAGCAGTCGTTGGATTCTCATGGGACAGTCATTTAAAGCCTTGGACATTATGGACACCAATGGCTTATGATCAGTTTCCATTTCAAAGGACTGTCCGTAGACATACTGGTGGAATCTTTCACAGGCATATGTACAAGCCAAAAGTTCCTTCTCTATTTGTGCATAGTTGGACTCTGCACCAGTTAAGGCTATGGATGCATAAGCTACCAGCTGCCAGCTCTCCATGTTGCTGCAGAAGTACGGTCACTAGGCCATATCCGGAGGCATCTGCTGAGATGTTCATTTGTGTATGTAGTTCAGCAAGATATTGATCAAAAGTCATTCCTTGTTTCTGATCAGAAGAGAAGAATTTGTATCTCTCAAATGTGACATACTTGCTTGGCAAAAAGTATTCTTCAAACTTTGTCATGAGAACAGTCAGTGTTAAATTTGCCTCTTTAAGTTGAAAGCTATTATATATATCCAGTGCATCCTCACCTATGACATGCAGTAGGATCGATGCTTTTAGCTTCTCATCCTCTCCACCTGCACCGCTGGCAAGATGGATGTTGAATCTTTGCTTGAAACGTTTCCAGTTCAGCAAGATTACCTACGAGCTGCATCTGCGATGGCGGATTTAACTTCTCAATAATGGGAAGACACTCAGTTCTCTCACTTCGTGTCAACGAAAATTGCTTAGTTTTGTAGTTTATTTATTTTTCCACTTGCTTTTCACTGCACTTGGTTCTCTGCAGTCGGCTCGCTTGTGGCCGTCTCCCTCGTGCTCTCCGTGCAGGCCGTGTTTACCGTGAGTCTGGGCTCCCTGGCATTTCTTATTTCTTTTTTTACTCTTCAGTGTTCGTGAATCCCAAATTCAAACACCATGTTATGTTATGAACGCCACGAGACAAATGCTTGTCATGATTATAGGAAGTTTATTACATGCGCTCACATGTAGCGTTTATCTCCGACCCCCGTGCAACACAGTTCTCCCCCCGGTCAGCAACACCGTCCCGGATCCACCATCCATCGGGTATAACAAAACACAAACAACTAAAAAGTAAGCCAGGAATAATGGTGTAATACTGGAGTAATTCCTCAGTTTCAGTAGTCATGTCAAAGCTATAACTAAATCAGTATACTATCATCTCAAAATTATTGCAAGAATTAGATGTTTTGTGTCCAGTCAAGACTTGGAGAATCTTGTTCATGCCTTTATCACCAGCAGAGCGGACTATTGAAAGGGTCTGCTCACTGGCCTTCCCAAGAAAACCATTAGACAACTGGAGCTCATCCAGAATGCTGACCACATCACACCAGTCCTCAACGTCCCTACACTGGATTCCAGTTACATTTAGGATTGATTTTAAAGTACTGTTCCTCATTTATAAATCACTTAATTTCCTAATACATTGCAGATATGCTCACTGAATATGAACCAAGCAGAGCACTCAGATCATTTGCATCAAGTCAGTTTAGAAGTGCCAAGGGTTCACTCAAAACCAGGGAAGTCTGCTTTTAGCCCGCAAGTGGAACCAGCTTCCAGAAAAGATCAGATGTGCTAAATCAGTTGCCATATTGAAATCCAGACCAAAACACATCTGTTTAGCTTTGCATTTAATATATGAGTGCCGTGCTATGTCCAAACTGATTGCACTCTATTTTCTTTTTCTTTAAAATTCTTATTACAAACGAAGAAAGTCTCAGGCAGACCATCTGGTGGCCAGGCTGGGTACTGACCCAGTAACCCTTACAAGCATATTATCTCAAACGCGTTATCTCAAATATTAATAGTTGCTCATAACTTTAATCATAATTAATTTTGAAAAATGAGGAATTGTTAGAAAGTTGTTTTTTTAGGTATTAAGTATTAAGAAAGGCACTAACTATCAAGGGTTAGGTAGTTAAGAAAGAGGTAGGTCTTTGAGCGTCTCTTGAAGACAGCCAGTGACTCGACTGTTCTGACACTGATGAGAAAGGAGGGTAGGACCATTCGAGCAGTGTCTGTTGCTCTGAGGGAGCACAGTGCAGTGAGTGGTGTGATGAGATCTTTAATGTAAGTGGACGCTGTTTCGCTTTTGGCTTTTTAGGCAGGCTTATGGATTGGCGTGGCCCCTGGAGAAGGCTCATGAACTGGAACAGCGTCAAGAGCGGACTTGTGGTCTGGAGCGGCCTCATGAGCGGACCCTCAGGAGCAGACTCGTTGACTGTAGCGGCCTCTGGAGCAGACTCAAGGACTGGAGAGCATTTGACATAGGTAAGGTGTGTTGAGACTCGTTCTGTTTCAGCAGAGATGTCAATTCAAGCTATTATTTCTCTGCATCTAACCAGCAACTAGCAATCAATGTCTTGTGTCAAATGTCCTAAAATGGCTGCCACCATGTCAAGCCCCAAGTCAAGATGGCTGCCGAGCCATAACCTTACTGACAAGCTAGCCATGCCCAAGTTCACAAAGTCACAGCCAGGGTCTCGCCCCATTTCGACTGCCACATCTGTGCCTCCAGCTGTCATGGAAGCCACATCTGTGTCTCCAGCTGCCACAGATGCTATGCCCAAGTCCCCAGCTTTTGCGGGTGCCTCCACAGAGTCTTCCGCCATCACCTCTGGGTTCCCGGGCATCATGAATGTTGTATATGAAGACAATAGGCTTTTCAGGTGTTTGAGACTGGAATCAAGTGTTCTGGACACACCGCTGATGTCGGTGGGAGCACCTGGTATCCCCACGGTGGTATAGAGGTTGGGAGTCACAGAGGGGGATCCATTGACAGTTTAATAACATGATTTTTTTTTTAGTTTTTGTCAATTCAAAAATATGATCATGGGGAGGGGAGGGATATTCAGAGAAACAACTCAGCGATAGGTAACTTAAATGTAATAATAATAATAAAATAATAATAATAATTCTAAAATAATTTTTAAGGAGTCACATCTTCACTTTGGGTTGGATCAACAAGCCATTACTAGTACCTACACCAGGGCTGGGTAACTCCGATCTTCGAGGGCTACTGTCCTGCAGAGTTTAGCTCCAATCCTAATTAAACCTACTTAAATTAGTTAAGTAACGTCTTCAAGATCACTAGAAAGCTAAAGGCAGGTGTGTTTGATTATGGTTGTAGCTAAACTCTGCAGGACAGTGGCTCTTGAGGACTGGCATTGCCCACCCCTGACCTACACAATGTTGTACTTGACGCTGCATTGCAAGGAGATTCTATACTTGCAATGTGATGTGACGTGGATCCTTGATGAAAAAAAAAACATAACCAACATACATTATTAGAGTTATTTCCTTAAAAATATGGGACTTATTTGTAAATAGCTTTTTTCTTTATCATTGTACAACTTTGATTTCTGAATTTTTTCTCAGAATATAACAGCTAGATATTAGCAATATAACCTGTAAATAATCTTTAAAGGTTTTTATTTATTCTTTTGAATAATTTTCTTTTTAAGTTTTTGATATGAAGTGAGAAAGTTCAAGCTGTTCAAATAAGGAAATCATAAGCATGTTATATGTTTGAATGTATGTTGTTTAAATAAATGGGCATATAAAAATTAAACATATTGGTGACATATATGGTCATATCTTACAATATTATATAAACAATAATCATATACCTAGTATTAATATGTCAATATACTAATTTAATAATGGATAATATATTTAGCATATACCGTATGACAGCACTACTTGCGATAAATGGACATTTCTGTATGGGCATCGCAAGGAACACTGTTCCACCCAGGTTACTGGCAACCTACCACACCAGAGCCCAGTGCAACTGGACAATGAGAGAAGAGGATAAACGACACTTAACCTAAGCAAGAGTTACAGTCACACAATTGATCATCTCCATTGTACCGCCTTATGGATCTGAAACAGAAGGTAAACAACCAAACAACAACAGAGCAGAGTCCCTCAAGGAGCGGACATGTGTTTAAAGCCTCTCAGACCAGCTAAATGGAGGCTCAACTTGAAGTGAAAGACTTCAGTTGACTAAGACAGCTGCAGAACCATGAGACGAGCTGAACAGCGCAAGCACAAGACCGATGCAGGACTGTCGTCATGGCAACATCTCATTCTTTCTAAAGTTTACATGTTCTTCCCTTTTTTGTGTGTATTTTCCCCGGGAACTCATTTATTCACCCCTCTAAAGACATGCAATTGTGCATAGGCTACTCTAAATTGGCCATAGGAGTAAATGCAAGTGTGAATGGTTGTTTGTTAGCTCTGCAATTACCAGTGCTTTTCCAGGGTGTACCCCACTTCACACCTTAAGTTAGCTGGGATAGGTTGAGAAGCATGGGGAGAACATGCAAACTCTACTCAGAAAGTCCCTGGGCAGGAATTGAACCCATGAACTTCTTGCTGTGAGGCAGGTGTGCTAACCACTCTGCCACCATGCTGCCCAGTGGGGCAAAAAAGTATTTAGTCAGCCACCAATTGTGCATGTTCTCCCACTTAAAAAGATGAGAGAGGCCTGTAATTGTCATCATAGGTAGACCTCAACTATGAGAGACAAAATGAGGAAAATAAGTATTTGGTCACCTACACTAATAAGCAAGATTTCTGCCTCTCACAGACCTGTACCTTCTTTAAGAGGCTCCTCGGTCCTGCACTTATTACCTATATCAATGGCACATGTTTGAACTTGTTATCAGTATAAAAGACCCCTGTCCACAACCTCAAACAGTCACACTCCAATCTCCACTATGGTGAAGACCAAAGAGCAGTCAAAGGACACCAGAAACTGTCAATTCAACTGTGGAAGCAATATTGGATGTCATTGATATCTATACGGGAGGCCCTGCCTGAAATGAGAAGTTAATGTCTGAGTTGTATATTTGTGTTTATTAGATGCTGTACAAAAGAATGACTTTTCATTGAGGGCCACAAACAATGACATTTGCCAAGATAACGAAAAGGTGGCCCCACCTGGCCTCAGTTTTTCATTTAAGTTACTCAAAGCCACATCTAATTATATTAATTATTAATAATAATTTAAATAATTTAATAATAATATCTGGGCAAATCTGACCCACTGGTATAATTTCTACTCAGTCTATGGTATGTGGGCCAGATGAGTGATGTAGACCCAGGTGTATACTGGGCCAGAATTTAAGCAAGTATGTGGCAAATAATTGGGATCGATAAATTTTGCTATCTGGGTAAAACATATGTGAAATTCTTGCACATTTTTGCTTAGTATTACCAGCAATATAACAATAGTAATAAATAATACATAAAAAAGTATAAAATAGTAACACATAATAAATAAACATTTTGCATTTCATTTACATTTTTGACCAAATGAACACAATAGCAAACTCCTACTTGAGACCACTTTGAGCATGTCATGGTGATGTAAGACCCTGAAATCAAACTATTTACCACATAAGTTATTATATGCAAACACAATAAACTTGATATTTTGGCTAGGTTGGTTTTTTTGTGTGTTGATACTTTTCTTTTGAAACGCCAGTAACAGTTTTATTTCACCATGTCATATTATTACCTAATCTAAATCATTATATATTAAGTCCATGTTGTGCTTAATAGTGCAGTCTTGAAGTTTTATTTATTTATTTATTGTTTACGCGGTTACCCCTATTTAGCTTCACGGTAGCGCGTACCCGTCAGTCTGACGTCACGGAGACACTGATTTACGTCGCCCTTCCTAGCGCTTCACACCCTTGCCAGCCAGTGCTTTATGTTGTATATTTGCTGTCGTTGTAGGTTTTATTAAATATCCGTGGCTGGCAGGTCAAATGTTTTAAACATAGTATTACGAACATCTAGTGCAGCAAAACGGAACAGCGAAAACCTTGCCAGGACTGTTTCTGTAAGTAACGCTACCGCTCGAATTATATGGATATGGCCAGGCCAGAGCAGATCTTGCTTATAGAGCCTCAACACGAGTTGAAATTCCGAGGTGAGTTTTACACATATACGGAAGCATTAAACTAAACACATGGATATAGTTTTGGAAGAAAAGTAATGTTAATTAATGCAAGGAAGCGAGTCTGTGAACATTGCATTCATGAGAGGTCTCCGTTTTTTAATAGATGTGGAACGCTGTGACTTTTGGTTTACGTTAGCTTGAATGCTAAAAGGACAAATGCGATTTACTTTATAGTTGTCCGTAAGAATCGTAGCCATTCAGTTAGGCGGAGGTAAGACATGTTAGTGTTAGTAACTGCTCGCACAATTATAGATTGTTAATGGATACAATAGTGTAAAATTAACTAGGCGCCATGTGTTATTTCATTAGACACTAGATCAGGGGTCTTCAACCTTTCTGAAACTGAGAACCACTTCTTGGATACCGATTAATGCGAAGAGCTACCAGATTGGTATTCACTTCTGAAATAACAAATTTGCTCAATTTACCTTATTATTTATAATTAAATTTATTCATATACTGTATATGAAGACACTGATCATGTTAATGATTTCTTACAATAATTATCAGCAATGATCAAACAAGGTAGGATACAGAAAAATAGCATTATGCAACACTATTTCTATAAATATTTATAAATAATGTTTTCAAATTAACATTAATGCCTAATTTAAAAAAGAATAGCAACGAGAAAAAAAAATAGATGCAGCTCACTGGTAAGTGGTGTTATGGTGGGCTATCTTTAAAGCAGCCCCATGGGCTGCTCATGTAGTTCTTGTGGGCTACCTGGTGCTCACGGGCACCATGTTGGTGACCCCTACACTAGATAGTCCAAGGTCTCAATGTCATTAGTTCTCCTAACGGAACAAGATATTTGTTTATGTCATGGTTAATTTGTGGTACGTTGGTTGATACTGCACCGGTTTACGTTAGCTTGATGTATTGATAAAATTAAAAACAATGACAGAAGTGCATTAACACAAGCAAACATAACATACACGTTTGATGTGATGATTGGTCACATTTGTCTACATGCATACAAGTTAATTAGTTTGCTTAAGAAGTCTGCTAGTTTGACACCTTTTTTTCTGCCATGTTATGACAACAACGGAAGGTTATTTTCTCTGTGGTTAAATCTTTTGAAAATCCGTTAGTATGTGTGTTTTGATATGGAGCATTGTATTCCGAATACAGTCGGTTTATCCCTTGCCAAACAAGCCTATTGGAATTTCAGTTTATCCTTTACAATCTCATTGGATTCTTAGAATCCTATTGGACATTCTGAATTATTTTAATGGACTTTCACTATGACTTATCCAGATAAGTCATCTTACTTAGAATCTTATTGGGCTTTGTTTTTTTAATGGAATTTAATTTGTCCTGTGATATTTGTATCTTATTAAAATTAATCAATTACTTTTTAGAGTAACTTTGCTGTATTAGAGGAACTGTGTGTGTGTGTGTGTGTCTTTCCAAAAAGCGTTAACTTCAGCGATGTAGTACACAATGACATGACGTTCTGCTCAATGGCATGAAGTTTGTATTGTTCGTCACATTACTTTATATCATTTTATACAAAGATACTTGTCTTACACAAATTCATGAACATCTGAGGGTATGTTGAAAGTAAAGGTCGACTGATATTGAATTTTACCGATAACACCTATGATGGACCGTACTTGCAGATAACTGATTAATTAAGCGATAGTTTTTAAAATGGATACTGGATTAAAAAATTATACACTCCATGTAAAATAGTACTGAACTTTATTACAAAGAACAACAAACAAAAAAGCATTACTGAATCATGGGAATGTTATATGAATATATTAAGAAATATTGTGGTAAACTAAAGACATGCATTCAGACAAACAAAAATGAGTAAGAAATGCACTCCAAATAATAACAAATTTGAACTTGTGAAACAGGAGAAACTTCGTCCTGCTAAAGAACTGCAAGAGATTCAAGTGTAGCATGGTCCATTTCTAGTCCTAGTTCTATTTTAATATTCAAATTTAAGAAGCCTCAAATAATGGAGAAAGTGGAGCGGTGTGCATGGTGTCTAGTGAGTCGGCTCCTCCTGGCCACTTCGCTTAAAACTCTTTCACTATGCACAGTGGATGGTGGGGCTATCACAGGAATTTCTTTGCCAGATGAGCAAGTGTTTTAAATATTGTTTCATTTTTTTGCACACCACTGCAGAGGTATGCCACTTCTGACAAATAGCACTCGAGCTCAGTCTCAAAGCTGTAAATCCAGTGAGAGACAGCTGTGGCACCAAGGAACTTGGCATACAGAGTGTCTACTAAAATGGACTGAAAGATTTTCTGCTTTTCTGTCTCTTCAGCTACCTCTTTTAGCCATCTATTCCCCTTTCGCAAGTGTTTCTTGGAGAACCGCTTTGTCAGACTGTCAAGCATCTTGTGTAAAGTTTTGATGCCAGACATACTTGAAGACTTTGAAGACATACTGGAGATAATGATGCTGCTAAAGACTCAGTGTCTCATCTCCATTGTGACTTCTTCAATAGGAACCAGTATGCCAATCCTGTTGCATACAATGTCCCACTGTGTGGCAGATGAACAGCTGATGTGTCCATGTTCACCAGCGTACACATTCAGTGCCTGTCTCTGTTCATACATTCGTTGAAGCATGTTAAGCATTGAGTTCCAGCAAATTGGGACAGCCTGGATGATGTGCACTGGCACACCCACCTCCTCCTGGATGGCTTTTAGCCTCGGTTTTGCCCAAGACAAAGTGACTTGCACAGTTTTTCACTATAGCAATAATAGATAGATAGGCCCTCATTTACAATGAGTTGAAGGGCGTGGTTTAAATCCAGAAGTTCACCCAGTCTCATTCCTTTTAACATGTTTGCACTTCTATCTCTTAAGACAAGACCAACACGTTCTGTTGCAATATCCGTCTTCTAACATGTTAAAGAAGGTATAACTTGAATATAACTGGCTGAGTGTGATACAATCATAGGCTTGACATTTAGCACCACTTGCCTTTGCGATTAGTCCTCAGAAATTAAATTCCGTTAGGCTCATCAGGGATTCTGTAGCTCCAGACCAACCGTCAGTTGTGAATGCCATAAATGGTGCCTTGTCTTTCATCACTTCACTTCACTCACTGATTTTTGTCAAAAAATCTACCTGCAGTAGATTTCATCTAGCATGGGGATTCAATAACTGTGGAGAAATCAACAAAAGAGAGCTGCTGAAGGTCTGTGGTCAAAGTTTCTGGATCAATCTTTTTCAGGTTCTGGAAACTGATTTGATTCCTTTCTTTATTGTAGGGAGAGGGGATTGACTGCTTC
The DNA here is from genome assembly GCA_028566295.1 of Liobagrus marginatus. Classification (NCBI taxonomy): domain Eukaryota; kingdom Metazoa; phylum Chordata; class Actinopteri; order Siluriformes; family Amblycipitidae; genus Liobagrus; species Liobagrus marginatus. Next base: position 11,602 of record JAOUQX010083476.1, read on the forward strand.
ATTGAAATGGCCTTGTTGTCAGATACACCCAGATCATACACCACCAGGTTACTAATGGGGGCTAGGTTCGAAATGACCAGGTCAAGTGTGTGGCCCCTATGATGTGTGGGGATGAGTAAAGTTAAAGTTGAGTTTATTGGTCACATGCACATCATACAGTGAAATTCTTTGATGCCGCATATCCCAGCATACAAATTTGAACGCTGGGGTCAGAGCACAGGGTCAGCCAGAACGAACGGCGCCCCTGGAGC
>JAOUQX010083502.1:0-11842 GCA_028566295.1 Liobagrus marginatus
ATATATAAACAGCGCGACCACAACGGAGAATCGCGAAGTATTGTTTGCCACCAAACTATACCCAGCCGGTAACTCTATTTGTGCTCTCTATCTCTTCCTCTCTAATTACAGAAGGACACCTGATCACAGCCTACTCACAGCGCCAAGCACCCGCTGGATTCCTTACAAGCCACAGCCTCCTCTGCACTCTAAATCACAGCCACAGCTCCCCTCCTGCACCTGCCACAGCCACAGCACCGCAGCGTTTGTCCCTTAATCACGTTTCTTTCATTATATGTGCACTACTTAAATAAACGGCACTTGCATTGGATCCTCATCTCTTTATTGACTGTGAATGTTACAGATATTGTAGCTTGTCTAATTTGAAGCTATTAATTATGGGGGTTATTAAGCTAGTAATTATTGTGTGTAACCTTGCAAAAATATTAACTTAGAGTTGTGCACTATGTAGTATTGTAGTGTATTCAGGAGGAAATGTGCTCATATTTTTACTTGCATTTAAATCTGTCAGCTACATTATAACCATACCGTACTTTTTCATGTTTGGTACTGAGTGGCTATTGCTGGTATTTTAAACAGATATTTTATATTTAATACAGAAACAAATGCTTAGACTGGAAACAGTACAATAAGGAGTTTGTAGGACACACGGACAAAATATGATTGGGGATTATATAGTTAAACAAATCAGGTATAGTCAATTGCTAATTTATGGGTACCCTAGGTGATTATAATGACTCAGGAATTAGATTTTAGGCTATAATATAATGTGCCTTGTTGTAATTTATTATTGTCTGAAAAGCTTTATACCTATATCTTTGATGCACTCAATTTACAACCATGTTAAAAGTATGTACATTCAGTTTGTTTTCATTCCTTTCTGATGTTTTTTCAGGCTTTGTAATCTTTTACCAGCTTTGCTAAATTTCTGTCAGGAGAAACATATTGAAGATTGTCGGAACCGAACCAGACACCTACCCTGATTCGGTCCGGTCGCTTAAATCATATGTTACAGTTTAATTTAAATATCAATATCTTACCTTTTAGAACTTTGATCAAATTCAGCAAAATTCAGTCAAATCATGAAAAATTTATTAAAAAGGACCACTAGGAGTCCCAGATAGAGAAAGCAAACGCCTTCTTTATTCGAACCAATAGAAACAGTCGGTCCAGGGGCCCCGGTAAATGGACAATCTCAAATGTTTCAACAAAGTGTAGACCCGACAGACGCCTTGGTTGTTTGTTGGTCAATCATGTAACCCAGGCCCAGGCAGTCGTAGGGGTCAGTTATATGAATGTGTTATGTGTTGACTGTGTTATCTGGTTATTTTAACTTATGTGAACTTCATATCTCTGTCTTTTACCTTTTGATGCTGCGGCTCACTTATGGTTTTAATACTGTTTTTAAATACTTTATTATAGGTATATTATTATCTTACTTTTAGAGTCTATTTGTTCATAAATTCATAAAGCCTCATCATATGTTTTCTCTTTTGTTATCTACATTATTTCTCCTTCAAAAAGAGAAAAATGCAACGCTCAATAGCTCATTCTCAAATAAAATAAATATAGTGAACTAGGAGTGGGTGAACAACCCTCCAAAGACAATTCCAGGGAAAATTCCCACTCTGACCGCTTTTCATGTGATAGTGTGTAACGTGCACGAGGTCACAAACAGAGAAAGAGGGTTGAAGATGCAATTGCAGAGTATGTTTTATTTCCAATAGTGTAGTATAATACGTAGACAATAAATCAATGGCCTGACAATGGCACCGCATTGTCGTCAAGCACGGTCTATGAAGATCAAAAGAATCCTTCCGGAGGTCTTCTGTGAAAATAGAATATCGTTAGGATGGCTCAGAAAATTCAGAGAAACAATACTTTGCATTGCTCCGTTTTTTCAGCGCTGTTTATATATATATTGAGACCCGGAAGTGAAACATCGCGGCAAAGGACTACAACCGGAATTTACATCAGTGGCAAACCGGAAGTGCTTAGAATTTGGGTGAATGGCTCCGCGATGTTACAGTACCTTCCCCTTCAGGGGCACCTCCGGGTGGCCTATTCCTGGGGCGGCCCCTGGGCCTAGGCGCCGGGCGGCCTGGGTGGTTTCTGTGGAAGTCTTCCATCAGAGCTGGGTCGAGGATGTCGCCGGATGGGACCCAGGACCTTTCCTCTGGTCCATAACCCTCCCAGTCGACCAAGTACTGCAGGTGCCCTCCCCATCTGCGAGAGTCCAGGATCTCACTAACTAGGTAGGCCAGGGCCCCTTCAATGTCCAGGGTGGTGGTGGCCCCCCATCTGGTGTCGTGTATACCCGAAAGTCATGGGCCGGCTTCAGCAGGGACACATGGAATGAAGGCGAGATGCGGTAGGCTGGGGGCAGTTAAAGGCGATAGGTTACTGGGTTAATTTGTTTGACGATCCTAAACGGCCCCACAAACCTCGGGTTGAGTTTCCTGCAGGGCAGCCAGAGGCAAAGGTTTTTTGTGGAGAGCCAGACCCGCTGCCCTGGGCGGTAGGTGGGGTGGGGACACCTACGATGGTCCACCCTTATCTTCTGGGCCCAAATGGCCCTTCGGAGGCAGACGTGTGATCCCTTCCATACCTGTGCGCTCCGGCGCATCCAATCGTCGACCGCAGGGACCGCCGATGGTTCTCCAGACCAGCGAAAGAGCGGGGGTTGGTAGCCTAGGACACATTGGAAGGGTGTGAGACTGGTGGATGTCTGTGTGAGAGAGTTCTGCACATACTCAGCACATGGTAGTAATGTGCTCCACTGGTACTGGTCTCAGCTGCAGTGGGCCCTGAGGTACCTCTAAAGTTCCTGGTTCAGCCTCTCGACCTGCCCGTTTGCCTGTGGATGGTAACCAGAGGTTAAGCTGACAATACCCAACTGTTTGCAAAAAGCCCCCCACACCCGGGATGTGAATTGAGGGCCACGGTCCATGACAAGGTCTTCTGGGAGTCCGTATATTCGAAACACCTGGTCGAATAGGACCTGGGCGGCCTCCAGTGCCGAGGGCGGCCCTGGGAGGGGGACTAGGCGACAAGCCTTGGAGAACCGGTCAATGATGACCATCACAGCGGTGAGGCCTCAGGATGGGGGGAGGTCGACAAGGAAGTCGATTGCCAGGTGTGACCAGGGTCGTTGGGGCACGGGTAAGGGTTCCAATAAACCTGCGGTGGCAGGTCGGAGGGGTTCTGGATTGCACACAGGGGTGGCACAAGGCTACAAATCTCTGGCTGTCCTTACGCAGGCAGGGCCACCAGAAGGAGTGCCTAAGCAGAGCAATGGTACGATTGACTCCAGGATGTCCCGATGCTGGGGAGCTGTGCACCCAATCCAAGATCCTGGAGCACAAGGTGGTAGTGACATACAGCTTGCCTGTGGGGGTGTTTGGGGGGGTTCTCTGCGATGGGCCGCCAGGACCTCCTCTAGAACATCCCACTGAACAGGGGCCAGGACCATTGAGGATGGGAGGATGGTTAGGGGTGTGTCCTGGGAGTCGGCTGTATCTTGGAGGCACGAAAGGGCGTCGGCTTTCATGTTCTTTGAACCTGGACGATAAGAGACCACAAAGTAAAAACGTGTAAAGAAGATGGCCCACTTAGCTTGCCGAGGATTTAGCCATTTCGCGTCCCTGATATAGTGAAGTTTTTGTGACCGGTCAGTACCACGAAAGGGTGCCGTGCCCCCTCCAGCCAGTGTTTCCATTCTTCCAAGGCCGCCTTGACAGATAGTAGCTCCTTATCGCCTCGGCCGGGGTCAGTTTCCGGGAAAAATAAGCACAGGGGTGGAGTTTGGCTGGGTTTCCATGACAAGATGGCCCCAGTTCCCCGGTCCGAGGCGTCAACCTCCATGATAAATGGGAGCCCTGGGTCGGGGTGTCTCAAGATAGGGGCCGTGGCAAATCAGGCTTTGAAGCGGGCAAACGCGGTTCGAGCCGCTTCCGTCCATTCCAGTTTTTTTGGCTTGCGTTTAAGCTGAGATGTGATGGGACGGCGATGGAGCTGAATCCTCAAATGATCCTTCTGTAAAAGTTGGAAAAGCCCAGAAAGCATTGCAGTTCCATCACTGTCCTGGGGAGGGCCCAGTTCAAGACGGGAGTTACCTTTGTTTCGTCCATCAGGACCCCTGAGGGGCCGATACAATAGCCCAAGAAGCGGGTGGAGGTGACATGGAACTCACATTTCTCTGCTTTTACATACAACTGGTGTTCCAGTAGGCGGCTCAGGACTTTGCAAACGTGATTGACGTGGCCGGTCCATGACTGCGACTAAATCAGGATGAATGTCAATATAAACAATGACAAAGCGATTCAGTACATCCCTGAAGATCTTGTTCACAAAGGACTGGAAGACTGAGGAAGCGTTTGCTAGGCCATACGGTATCACCCGATATTCGTAGTGGCCGTCGGGGGTGTAGAAGGCTGTCTTCCACTCGTCCCCTTTCCCTATTAGGATTAAGTTATATGCTGCACTGAGATCTAGCTTTGTTAAGTGGTGTGCTTCACGCAATTGTTCTAGAGTGGAGCGAATGAGAGGCAGGGGGTAGCGGTGCTTCACTCTGATGGAAATTAAGGCCCTGTAATCAATGCACAGGCGTAGGCCCCTGTCCTTCTTTCCAACAAAAAAGAAGCCTGAAGCCACTGGGGAGGTAGAGGGTTTAATAAAGCCCCGATCGAGGGCCTCCGTGACATAGTCTTTCATGGCCTGAGTCTCTGTGGCGGATAGGGGGTACATCCTCCCCCGTGGGAGGGGGGTGTCAGGGAGGAGGTCAATTGTGCAATCCCAAGGTCGGTGCGGTGGCAACTCGGTGGCCACGGTCTCACTGAACACTTGAGCCAGTTCGGCGTACTCCGAGGGGAGCGAAGACAATGGGCATGGCACTGAGTGGACCAACGGGTGAGCGCCCCCTTACCCCAGGCAAACTGAGCGTTGTGGCTCCTCAACCATAGGAACCCAAGGATGATGTGGTTCTTAGGTGAGGGTACTAAGGATAGAGAAATTTCTTCGGTGTGGAACATACCGACCTGCAGCCATATTGGGACCGTCTGGTGGGTTTTGCGACCCCCTCTTATGGGGGAATTGTAAACTGCTGTGACGGGGACAGGCGGCCAACACTCTGAACTGAACTGGTAGCCCCAACCACCTGACTAGCCCTGGGTCTATAACGTTGGCGACGGCCCCTGAATCGACTAGCGCTGAAACAGAAAATGATCGATTAGGCAGACACAACCGTACTGGCACAGTTAGGCTAGACTTTAGTAGGAGAGAAATGGAGGGTCGACTTACGCGGCTACTAGTAGCGGGCCGTGAAAGGCAGTAGGCGTAACCATGACCGGCCCAGCCGCAGTAATAACAGAGCTGGTCCTGCTGGCGTCGCAGCCTCTCCTCCGGGGTGATGTGGGCCCCTCCCACCTGCATGGGTTCGCTGGTGTCACGGGGGGTGGCTGAAGGTGCGGGGGGGCTAGGGGCTTGAGCATGGGCCCCGCCTTGTGTCTTGGCTTGGGTTAGGGTTAGTGGAGCGGCGTCCCTGCCGTAGTTGTAAGAGCTGCGTGGCAGGGTCCCATCCACTTGAGGGTCTGTGAAACACATCTCGCAACAAATGAGCAAAGTAGGGGAATTCATGCCCTAATTCGGGGTCAGAGTCCCACACGGCATTAGCCCAATCTAATGCTTCGCCTGCCAGCAGAGACAGCATAAAAGAGCACTTACTGGTGTCCCTTGTGAAAATGTGCGAGAGCGTACTAAAATATATGTCCAACTGCCGCGGGAATCCCAGACAGCGTCCTGGAGTGCCGTCGAACTTATCTGGCTGCAACATGCGCACGGGGGGAGGCGAGGAGCTCCGGGGTGGGCTGGAGCGCTGAGCCAGGGCAGTGGACAAAGCTTCTACCTGGGACTGCAGGTCTTGGATGAGCTCTACTTGGCGGCCGATGATCGCCTGCTGATGGGCCGGGTCTGCTGCATCCATCGTGTATAGGCAAAGTATTCTGTAATGTGCGCGAGGTCACAAACAGAGAAAGAGGGTTGAGGATGCAATTGCAGGGTGTGTTTTATTTCCAATAGTGCAGTATAGTATGTACACAGTGTTAAAGAGGACTCAGTGAAGTGTAGTGGCACCAGGCTTAATGAGGAAATCCAAGTTCAGTGATATACTGTAAGTCAATGGTGTGACAATGGCACCGCGTTGTCGTCAAGCGCGGTCTGTGAAGATGAAAAGAATCCTTCAGGAGGTCTTCTGTGAAAACAGAATATCATTAGGAAGGCTCAGTAAGTTCAGGGAAACAATACTTTGCCTTGTTCCATTGTGTCAGCGCTGTTTATATATAGTGAGACCCGGAAGTGAAACATCGCGGCGAAGGACTACAACCGGAAGTGACGTCAGCGGCGAACCGGAAGTGCTTAGAATTCGGGTGAACGGCTCCGCGATGTTACACAGTGACATATCACAAATTTCACAACAATCATAACAATCATGTGACACAACATAAATAAAAATTTCTCAACCAGAAAAAGAAACCAAAACTCATTGCTAGCCACTCATCTTCTCACTCATGCCCTCAGGAATCACATACGGCCACGTCACAGGTCAACTTGTTTGCCAGCTCAGTGGCTCATAGGTCTAAGGTCTTAACTGCACACCCTCGTACTTCTCCTCTGTCATCCACAGCATCATCTTTCTGTTATCAGACGATTAAGAGCTCACTCCTTGATCTCGTGCTGCGTATTGCAGTCAGTTCTTTCTGCAACTGTGCCTTCCTCCGGTTGTCCCTCTCTCACAGTGGGATCTTACCCGTCTTTGGCCACCAGCTTTCTCAGTTGACTCTTCCGCTTTTTCTGGCGATAGCAGGACTGGAAACAAACTAAAGCTTTGTGGGTTGTGCCACGCACCAATTCGATTGCTGTGCATTGTGGTGGGGGATCTGACTGGGTGATACCTGGTCTGAGAGCGCTGCATTTATTGATCGTCACTCTTAACCCTGACTTCTCACTCACCAATCACTTTCACTCATTGGCTAGCTCACTGGATGGCTCTCTAACCCTTAATCTCTCAATTCTCTATGTTTTACCAACAAATAGTCGTACCTGTAACATACCACAGCTCAGCTGATGCTGTTTTGGCTGAGCTGGAGGCGTTCCGGTGGTATTTAAGACCCGTAATGCAGGCTGCTTGAAGTCATAAGTCCTTTTATTAATACTGTGACAGACATGGAATGAAGGCACGCTGCACCGGAACTAAGTTACGTGTTTAGTATAACTAATTTAACAATCTGCGATGAGTTCCTCTCATCGCTTCTCTTTTATACACAACGTAATTAACATAAATGACAATCAGGTGTGTGTCGTTTAACATAACAGATCATAAGCATGTGCGCTAACCAATGACATGACAGAATGTAACATAAAACATGAATGAACACACACCACATCCCCAGGTCCTAGTGCCGCTCTGGTGGCCGTCCCGGCCACCCCCTCTGCGCATAGCATACGCGGAGGCTGTTACAGTACCCAGCATAGGAGTACCTCCTTTCCTCTCCTTCAATGGCTTCTTTAATCTGTAAATACATTGCTCCATGTATTTTTGTTAATCATTGTGTGTAGCTTGTAATCTTTGTGAAGGAAATCATGATGATATTGATATAACAAAAGATTATAGCTTGATTTAAGTGTTATACTTAATATAACATTCACATTTTTATTGTTCTGCTCTATCTAAAACTGCATTCATGAGGATGCCCAGTTTTTCTGTGTCTCATGAGTTTCAGTCAGCACATTTTCCAACTGTACCCAGTTGTACAACCCTGATAAAACAAGAATGGCTTATCTCTGTGCACACACACATATACACCCAGTCCACCCTTTTGTTCCTGATCTGGATAAATACCACTCCACTGTCTGATGATTGTTGGAACTGAGTTTGGTGAGACGCTCGCATGTCACAGATTGACTTCCAGTGTTAACACTGAATAAACGCTTGATTATTTTACCTGATGACTCTGTTTACTCTCCTTACAGACATAGAGTCATCCATTTTAGGGTTAGCGAATTTCCATAACAATCTGGCGGCAAGGATGGGATAGTTCGATCATCCACAGAACCATCGACGGACTGCTGCAGAAGTCATGTCGAGTTGTTATTAACCTCCCATGTGAAACAAAAAGGCAGCGGGACTCAGATTCAGGACTGGGACGATGCTACTATCCCAAGTAGGGAAAAAGAACCCTGTGAGGAGGTCAAACAGACTCTGCACTATTGAAACATAGGTAAAAGCTTTCTTATGTATTCTTTTTTTTCTAAATAAGAAAATTCTCTATGTGAATGTATAAAAGGGAAACTGGTTTTTCGCTCACGTACTGACAAAATGTGAGAGTGCATTATTGTTAATCATGGGTTCCTGTTGTACTAAACATGCATGCTGTAATTGCGTTTGTTGTAAGGGGGAGAAGGGTAAGGAAGGCATCCTGGAGAGTCTGAAATATCGCACTTTACCAAGACCTAATTGGCAGACTCCAGACCTTTCCCAGTACAAGGATATTTTTCACAGATAACCATGTGCAAGCAACAGAAAAATGAAATCGTGGCTCAATTCGTGGTGAGGTTACAAAGGGTGTTTGACCTACACAGTGGATTGCAAAGACTCCAACAAATGGGAGAGAATACCCAAACCCCATCCGAAAGACACCTGTATTCAGCATTCGTGATGGGGTTGAATGCAGACATTTAGACCATGGTACGTACCCAATGCATGAACATTGACACACGTGACCTAACCACTGCCAAGCAACATGCTGTGCACACTGAGAAAGTGCTCTGTCAAAAAGAGACAAAGCCTTAAAAGAAAAGAGAAAATACATCCAACATGGCCCAATTACAACTTGTGAAAATGCCACAAGGTGGCAACAAGGGAGAGGAAAAGGGAGGGGAAATGAAGATTATGAGAATATGGAAGAGGAAGAGGACAGGCTGGGGGCGGGGGAAGAACCATGGGCTGTTTCAACTGTGGTAAAGAAGGACATTAGGCGCGGGATTGTCCAGAACCTCCAAGAAATGAATGAGGAGGAGGAGCAATGACACCGTACTAACCAAACCCACTAACTAATCCCCAATATCATTCCTACAACCAAAACACAAGTGTGGAACAGGCAGACTGAGGAGAGGTGAGAGACGCTGGTCTAGGAATGGGTGACTCTGATCCATATTGCAAGGAAGACACATTTACATGCAATGAAGACATGATTACCTGCTCTACTGACACATCTGACATATCACACATCTCAGGAACATAATGTAAATTTCAACAAGAAGTATATAAAAAGGTGCCAACTACAGAACTGACAGTTTGAGACACTCTGATCCATGATACACCACTTTTCCTACATCAATTGCAACTCACTCATACGCTCTTGTGTAAACATCTAATAAACTTGGTGAAACCACAAGCTTGAGGTTACACACGGTAACCTGATGGCACCACAAAAGTTACATGTAACGTTATTATGATCAACATACTACTTGCCAGTGTTATCTTCTTGTGAGACTAATATATTCTTAGGGGAAGTTAGGATGCAGCAGAACAGTCCACATACAGACTTAAAAGTTCCACAATATCCTTTCAAACCAGAGGCTATTGTCACAGTTAAGGACTATGTTTGTGTTCACTGTTTGGTTGTTTGGTTTCACATAACCTCACGTGTTTCTGTTGTCATGTTTTCTGTTCACACACACTCACGCTCACTCCTAATCACGTTCACTTGTAATCATGTTCACCTGTGTCTAGTTTAAGTGTAATCACGCCTTAGTATAAAGAGGAAGCACTGGCAAGGATCAGCGCGAATCATCTGTTGTGTTTAGGTGGAGTTATATGTGTTTGTGTTAAACTGTGGATGCTAAAATAAAGATTATGTTCCGGAAGCCTGCGATTGCGTCTGACATGCCCGGTTCACATCTCGCGATCCCCACTACACCATTAGGATCAGCACAGATGTTACAGCATGATTCGCCCATAAAGATGCAGCAAGCTTGTACTGTTTGGCTCGGAGGATTCTCCATCAGTGAGCGAGAGCAGCCCGCATTCGCTGCAGCAGTGCGTCGAAAAAGACGCACACGGCGACGAGCGCGTGTTTCGTTCCAGGCAGCCGAGCAGCTGGTCTATGGGATATACGAGGACGGTTTGATGCAGGAGATTGAGGACCCCGGGTGGCTTATGCGCGAGTTGTTTGGCCAGACGCGGAACTGGAGCAGAGATCTGCACGGCGAACCGCGAGGAGTCAGCACCCGGTCTTCTCTCCGCCTCCGCAGGACGAAGAGGAGCTCCAAAGCCTCACAGAGTATTACCGTATGTATTTCCCGGCTGACTCGGATACAGACTCGAAGGACTTTTGTTGTTCAGATCCGGCTGCACCGGCAAGACGCCGATGGAAACAAAAGCCACGCCCCCGACAGCGTGCAGGGCCAGCCACGCCCATGGAGCGCATGCACGCCGTCGAGAGGCTCGTGGACGAGGCGGAATTCAAGGATCTGCCAGAGCTCCTGCCCCCCGACCAAGCTCCAGGCAATGGCAATGCCCCAGTGGATACTTCAGCGCATGTCCCAGTAAATGCCCGGGTGACTAACTATGTTTCTTTGGATAATCATGTCCCACAGGATTCACAGAATGACTATGGTTCACGGAATATTGATGTTCAAGTGAGTGACTATGTTTCATTGAATGACCAGGTTTCACAGAATGATGATGTTTTCCTAAATGACTGTGTTCCACTGCATGACCATGGTTCGCTGAATGACCATGTTTCATTGATTGACTATGTTTTGCTGAATGGCCAGGTTTCACGGGAGGAGTATGTTACACAGAAGGACTATGGGCCAGCTCCCAACCCCGCCTCAGACCCCGACCAAGTTTCGGACTCAGCTGCTGCGCATGTGTCTGCGTGAACGTCAGAGGCTGGGTGTGTGGCTGCGTGTGTGTCAGATGCTGTGTGTGTGGCTGCGTGTGTGTCAGATGCTGCGTGTGTGGCTGCGTGTGTGTCAGAAGCTGTGTGTATGGCGGAGGCTGCCACGACGACCGACAGTGCCACGACGACTGACAGTGCAACCATGACTGACAGTGCCATGACGACCGTTCCCGTGACAGACTCCATGCCAGAACCCGACCAAGTTACAGAACCAGACAGCAATCCAGTGCCTGACCGTGGGTTCGAGGCCGACTGGGTGGCCGAGGTTGACTGGGTGGTAGAGGTTGAAGGTGTGTCTGAGGGTGACTGGGAGTCTGATGGTGACTGCATGTCAGAGTCTGGTTGGGTGTCGGATCGTGAGTGCGTGTCCGAAGGGGAGTGGGAGTCAGATGGTGACTGGATGTCTGAGTCTGGCTGGGTGTCTGAGGTGGAATGTGTGTCTGAGGGTGAGTGGGTGTCTCAGGGTGACTGCATGTCTGGGGGTGAGTGCGTGAATGAAGCTGAGTGCGTGAGAGAGGCCGAGTGCATGTCGGAAGCCGGGTGCGTGAGAGAGGCCGAGTGCGTGAGAGAGGCCGAGTGCTTGGCTGAGCTTTCCACAGGAACCGTTCTGGAGCCAGGCACTGCACCGGAACCGGTTCCTCAGCCTGGCGGTGGACCAGAACCTGAGCCAGCATCCGACCGAATGTCCAGCTGGAGGCCTGTGTCCGACCAGCTAGCTACAACACCGTGGGTAGCCACAGAGCCCCTAAGTCTTCATGGCCCAGGGCCGCCCCGCCCACCCTACCGCCGTCAGTGCAACGTTATGGCCCAGCGTCGTGGGCCCCTGCCGGAGGCCCCCAGCCCCCCCCACCCCGAGACCCACTGTAGTGTTTGGATGGCTT
>JAOUQX010083528.1:0-11839 GCA_028566295.1 Liobagrus marginatus
TAAAAACGTTCTAAACTAAAGTTAAATTCTGGTTTAAGTAAAATATTAAATTCTTTCAGCAAGCAAAAATAGCATAAGATAACAATCTCCTCATGGATTAAGTATCTAAATATTAGCTTTCCTTATGTTAAATCAAAGACTAAATAGGACTAAGACGAACGAACCATGACGACCAAACGTCCTAAGATGACTGAACGTCTGATGACGACTGAACGTCCTCTATATATACTCTTAACAGCCTGTTAAAATGATCATAGCCTATGCTTCCATCTTAACATTGTGGTTTCTTGTTCTGTTTTGGCTTACTTTCTCATTATCTTAAAGCATAGCATCATTTGTAATACATCACTCATTTACTCCAATCCTTTTTCACAAGTTCCTCTTTTTCAGTATGATAGAAAACAACAAAAAAACCTCTTGTGTCTGTAGCTTAAGTGTGCATGTTGTCGTCCTCCACGAGTGCCGACTCTTGCGTAATCTTTCTTCCTGTCTTTAGGCACAGCTCAGATTCTCCTCCCACGTCACTTGAGAAGAAGTTGTCCCAGCTGATCACACAACTGTGTCTCTCTCCTGTGACTTTTCTGCTGTTGCTCAATAGACTAAATGTGGTTAGACAAAGCTTTCATAATTTTATTCAACCTGTAAAACTCTTTTCCTTTTATGTATTTGAACAGTTGTTCAATTATCAAGATCACTTTCCAAGCCAAACTCTGATTTTACTATGCTTTTTTGATCATAACCGCAACTTGCTTTTCCTTGTGCCTATACGCTTTATCTCAACACCCATCAAGGCACAGACTCCACTATAACACTGAACGTGTGCTATGGTATCTGGCTGTACCTGTAAATTGTGATCTGGGCCTCCTTCACTCCCAACATGAACCACTGTTGATAGATACTTACCACTTCACCTTTGATATTAATGTTATGTTTGATCATGGAGAGAGTATGAGAGGGAAAGGAATTAAGAATAAAAAGAGATTGAATAAGGAAACAACGACTATCAATGGATAAAAGTACTTAATCAGCTAATCACAACCAGAAAGAACTGTCAACTTAGAAACACACATTTTGTGACTGGAAGTGCGGTGTAGGCGTGCCTCGGTAAGCTGACGACACAAATGCAGTGGTGAACATGATGCTCACAAATAAAGATTTATTAAGGATTAACTTAAACAGAAAGCAATACAGACGTAGGCTTCGAGTCTGCAAAACAATTTGCTATAATCATCGGCACCGGCAGAAAGAAGTGTAACATCCCAGACGCGTTCTCCTGAATACTGAGCACTTCTGGTTCACCATCGCATCATTTCCGGGTGACGTCATTCCCCGTGACGCACCACTTCCGGGTCACGCCCTATATAAACAGTCCCAGAACGCCATTACAGCGTGAAGTATTGTTTTGGTGCTGTCAGAACACTGTCAGAATACTTCACCACTCTTATGGATCCAGCAGACCCGGCTCACCAACAGGCGATCATAGCCCATCAGGCGGAACACATCAGAGAGCTAAAGGCGCGCCTGGACGCCCTCACCACCGCAATGGCTAACCCTGCCCACCCCACCAAGCTGACTAACTCGCCACACGGACCCGTGTCCGCACCGGAAAGGTTTGACGGCACGGCCGGTCAATGTGCGACGTTCCTGCGGCAGCTGGACATCTACCTGGAGGCGCAAGAATGCCAATTCGAGCAGGACAATGCCCGATGCGCATTTTTGCTCTCTCTGCTCTCTGGCAGAGCAGCCACCTGGGCTACCGCCGTGTGGGACGCTGACCGGCAAGTGCGCAGAGACTATGCTTACTTCACACAGTGCCTGCACGATGTCTTTCAGTACCCTGCAGAGGGCAGGGATCCGGCGGCTCAGTTGCTCGAGCTGCAGCAAGACTGTCAGCCAACTGCAGATCACGCCATTGGGTTTCGGACCCTGGCCGCCCAGAGCGGATTTAACGGACCCGCCCTCAAGGCGTTATTTCAGGCCAGCCTAGACACACCCCTCCAAAGGGAGCTGTTCTGCAGGGCAGAAGGCCTAGACTATGAGGGGCAGCCCTGGGAACATATGGAAATGGGAGCCGCACGATTGCCCCCGGCGGAGCGCCAGCGAAGACAGCAGTAACAGCTCTGTTATTATTGCGGAAAGGGGGGCCATGATTACGCCCGATGACCCGCCAAGACCAACAGTCAAGTAAGTCCGCCTTCTCATTTCTCTCAGCTATTTATAACCGTACAGTTAAAAACTGCTAACCAGGAAAAGTCTCTTTCAGCCTTGATTGACGCAGGGGCGGCAGCCAATATTATGGACATAGGTCTAGCTCATAGCCTAGGCATACAGGCAGTGGAACGTTGGCCCCATGTCCCAGTCACCACCGTTGATGGAGCCCCCATAGGGAGGGAGAGAATTACCCACCAGACTGTCCCAGTGAGGCTGAGAGTGGGAGTGTTCCACATTGAGGACATCTCCTTCGCTCTGGTAGACGCGGCCCAGAACCCCCGGATCCTGGGCTACCCCTGGTTGGCCGCACATGATCCCCAATTTGCCTGGGGCAGGAGGGAACTCATCCATTGATCACCCCACTGCTTAGAGCACTGCCTCCAGGGCAGACCCCACCCCCCAGCTCAACCCAAGCAAGTGCCAGGTAGGCCTGAGAGGAACGATAGGGCCTGCCGGAAACCAGTAACATCCCAAACCAAGGGCGAGCCGGCCGTCACATGCCTTAGGACTGCCTCCTCTGGCCCCTCCCTTCCCGGAGGGCGTGCCCGGGGAGTATGCTGAATTCGCCCAGGCCTTCAGTGAAGGCGAAGCTAAAAAACTCCCCCCCCACCGCACCTAAGATTGCGCCATCGACCTGCTACCAGGCGCCACCCTCCCCAGAGGGAGGGTCTAGCCGCTGTCTGTCGCCGAGACACAGGCCATGGAGGAATATGTAGCGGAGGCACTGGCACAGGGCTTCATTAGGCCGTCCTCATCCCCGGCGGCGTCAGGTTTCTTTTTTGTAGGCAAAAAAGATGGCGGCCTCCGGCCATGCATCGATTATCGGCCATTGAACGCCATTACTGTGCGCAACCAGTACCCCCTTCCACTCATACCGGCGGCCTTGGAGCAACTCAGGGAGGCCCGGTGCTTTTCCAAACTAGACCTCAGGGCAGCATATAACCTCATCCGCATCAGAGAGGGAGATGAGTGGAAGACGCTTTCACCACAACGAATGGCCACTACGAGTACTTAGTCATGCCGTACGGACTAACAATTCCCCCTCCGTATTCCAGGACTTCATCAATGACGTCCTACGTGAGATCCTAGGGCGCTTAGTCATTGCATATATAGACGATATCTTAACTTACTCACGCACCTGGCGAGAACACACAACGCATGTCCGGGCAGTACTGGCCCACCTGCAGGAGAACCATCTTAATGTTAAAGCATCTAAATGTGAGTCCCACGTCACAAATATTCAGTTTTTGGGATATAACATCAGCCGCAAGGGGGTCGAGATGGATGCCGCTAAAGTAAACGCAGTAGTCAGGTGGCCCCCTCCCACCATCATTAAGCAGCTACTACGCTTCCTGGGCTTTGCGAATTTCTATAGGCGGTTCATCAGGGGGTACAGCTCTGTGGCCGCTCCTCTCATGGCTCTTCTAATGGGCCAGCCGCGGAGACTAACGTGGACCAATGAGGCGCACAAGGCCTTCAACCAACTCAAAAGCCGGTTCACGTCGATGCCCATCCTCAAGCAGCCGGACTCGGACCTCCCGTTCACGGTGGCGGTCGACGCCTCTGACGTGGGTATAGGGGCCATATTGTCACAGCGCCAAGGTAACCCACCCAAGTTATTCCCATGTGCTTTCTTCTCCCGCAGGTTGACGCCCGCAGAGGCCAATTATGACGTGGGGAATAAAGAACTACTGTCTGTTAAAGCCGCCCTGGAGGAATGGCGACACTGGTTGGAGGGAGCTAAACACCCGTTTGTAGTCATCACTGACCACAAAAACTTAGAGTATATTCGGAGGGCGAAGAGACTGACGCCTAGACAGTCAAGGAGGTCACTGTTCTTTGAACGCTTTAACTTTGTTCTGTCCTATCGTCCAGGTTCGAAGAACGTCAAAGCCGACGCCCTGTCTCGCCTTCACGACCCCGAGGCGCCCACGGACCCGCAACCCATCATCCCTTCAGCGCTGATCCTGGCACCCATCCAATGGGACCTCATGGAGGAGGTGAGAGCTGCCCAGAGAGGGGGGAGGCCCCCGTCGTGAGGGCCGGCCAACAGGTTGTATGCACCCAAAGACCTCAGAACACAAGTACTGCACTGGGTACACGACTCCCCTGCTACAGGACACCCGGGGCAAACCGCACCCAAGCTCTCCTCCAGCGCTCCTTCTGGTGGCCCAGCCTACCCAAGGACTGCCGAGCGTTCGTGGCCGCATGCCACCCATGCGCCCAAGCACGATCTCCTCGCACGGCGCCAGCCGGATTGGTTCAACCACTACCCACCCCCCACCGCCCCTGGTCTCACTTAGCCCTAGACTTCATGGTCACCCTACCTCCGTCACAGGGGCACACAGCCATCCTGGTGATGTTGGACCGGTTCTCAAAAGCATGCCGCCTGATACCCATGCCGGGCCTGCTGACAGCGATGGAAACCGCCCAAGTACTATTCGAACAGGTGTTCAGGGTTTACGGTCTCCCCGAGGATATTGTCACGAACAGAGGGCCGCAGTTCCCCTCACAGGTATAGGGGGCGTTTTGTAAAAGCTTAAATATAGCAGCGAATTTAACTTCTGCTTACCACCCACAGGCCAATGGACAGGTGGAACACCTCAACCAGGAGTTAGGCAGGCATCTACGCACGTGCTGTAGCCAGAACCAGGACCAGTGGAGCTTGTTCTTACCATGGGCAGAGTAGGCACAAAAGTCTCTCACACATTCTTCCACAGGAATGACACCGTTCCAGTGCGTCCTGGGGTACCAGCCACCTCTCTTCCCCTGGTCGGGGGACCAGTCCGACGTCCCGGCGGTGGATGACTGGATGAAGAGGAGCCAACAAGTGTGGGAGGGGGCCTACGTAAGACTCCGCCGAGCCTTCCGGACGCAAAAGATCAAGGCAGACAGGCGGCACCGCCAGGGCCCTATATATCGTCCAGGCCGATGGGTGTGGCTCTCCACCAAAAACCTCCGCCTCCGCCTTCCCTGCAAGAAACTCAGCCAGTGGTATACGGGCCCGTTCAGGATCACCAAACAGGTCAGCCCCATTACATACCGTCTCCAATTACCAAGCACAAGCCGTATCTGCCCCTCCTTTCATGTATCTCTGCTAAAGCCTGCGCCAGGTACCCATGCAAGGTCGAAGACCCCCCCGCCCCCCCTGGAGATCAATGGGGCACCAGCCTACCTGGTGGACAGAATCCTGGATTCAAGGAGGAAGAGGAAAAGGCTACAGTACTTGGTGAGCTTGGAGGGCTACGGCCCGAAGGAACAGTCCTAGATCCCCGCCCACAACATCTTGGACCCCTCATTGGCCACGGACTTCCACAGAACACACCCGGACCGCCCGGGTCCCCGGCCCAGAGGCCGGCCCAGGAAGTCAGCGCCAGGAGGCGTTCCTCGGGGGGGGGGGATACTGTAACGTCCCAGAAGCGTTCTCCTGAATGCTGAGCACTTCCGGTTCACCATCGCGTCACTTCCGGGTGACGTCATTCCCCGTGACGCACCACTTCCGGGTCACGCCCTATATAAACAGTCCCAGAACGCCATTACAGCGTGAAGTATTGTTTTGGTGCTGTCAGAACGTTACTGAACCGTTAAACTTGCTTATTGTTGCCGTTATACAGGGCGCCGTGGGCCCCCTGACAACCTGTGTTTCGTTCACCTTACTCTTCCTCAGTTTGTGCTTCTCTCCATAATACTTTTGTTGAAGTTAATAAACCTCTGTTGATTATACTGCAATTGGATCCACGCCAGTTTTCATTCATTGTTCACCTACCACTCCGTTACAAGAAGCTTCCGGCTTATAACCCCGGTGTAACCCCGCGTGATTCGCGTTAATGTCATGCAGGGGCTCTGGTTTGTGGGTGTGCCTGTGTGCTTGTGTGTAAATGAGCATGGCACACAGACATGGTAGACAATGGTAAATTCAAGCTACACTATTGAATATATATATTTGTAAATCTGACTTTGAAATGAAGGGCCTTACTCCCCATGAACCGCACGCAATGCCTGTGAGGGACACAGCAACTAATCGGATTGGAAATAAACGTACTTCAAAGGAAGTCACAAGCGTTCCTCATATCATGATGGTTTATACACAGCACGATTTCCCTCAAAGAGGAACTCCAAACAAAGCTTGTTTTACATTGGTGTGCAGGGTCCCGGCAAGGTTTTCTCAGGTCCCTCTTTACTCCAAAATCGTTACTCCAGGCCCAATCCCCTAATCATCTTATCTATTTCCCCATGTAACAACAATCAATATCAATAAACATAAGAATTATTTCATATCCAATGAGACAATAAAAACTACATTTGAACTGTTTAATTAATTGAAATTATAAATTTATAACTATCTAAAAATAATTACGTACTGTTTTCACAGTAGAAGTAATTTAAACTATTGTACTGGCTTTCTCTGACACAGAGCACATACACAAACACAAATAAAACGCTTTTTGGATGTCATATAAGCGTTATTATTTTCAAAGAGCTAAATCTTTGATTATATCTTTAAAATTAAGCCATCTTGTCTACCTTGAACTGGAACAAGGAACTTAATTATATTACTAAACCACTATTTATAAACTCACCTGTAACTATTAAGGCAGATTTTCATGACTACAGCATAAATTTTGATAAATGGTTTTTCATAGAAAGCTATTCAAATGCTTTGGAAACACTTGAAAACAAAATGCTTGAAAATACATCACATTGTTACAGCGTTGCTGTTGCTTGGTGATTTTTCGTATTTGTATGAATGCTGCTGAATCACTTTTGCTCGATTGCATGGAAAAACAGATTTTTGGAAAAAAAAATGTACAACTTCCAGTGAATAAACATCGGGCTAATGAGAGAATTTTTACTTCATGCTAATTATCATAATCAAAACACAAACAGGGAAAATAAATCACTTTTTCTTGTGCTCTCCTCTTTTTCATGTTCTCTTTTGGTATCCTGTTTTTGTCTGTGTCAATCTACCGTATGTGCGAAAACTCAAAAGTTTAGAACTGGTCTGGAAAGTGCCACTTATATGAATAACCCACAATTGTCTTAAGGGGACACGCCCATGCTCTTGACACAGAGGGGTGCTTTTATTGTAATGTTTCTCCTAATAGATTATTGCATGAAGCCAATGTGCACGCTAAAATCGTTTGCCAAAGAGGTTCTGCTAGGTCCACTGTGTGACCAGAACCCTTAGAATCATGCTAAACGGTGTCCCTGGATGCGCAAGCAGAGCTGAAGCAGCATATAAAGCAGAGCAAAGTAAAATAGAAGCAAAGTAAAAGCAGTATTTTCACATGCAGAGATTGTTTCACTTAGCTAAACCGCAGCTTATACAAGAGTTAGCCTTTCTTTAATTTGATTTTAAATGGAAATGGTGATAAAGTTAATGCATATAGAAGAAAAGTATCTTAAAAAAGCTTGATTTCACATTTTGTTTACTAGAACATATACTTCAACAAGTTATAATTTTTTATTTAAACCTTTAGTATACTTACTGTACGTCATCGTTATGGTTAGATATAATATCAAGCATAGTAGTAATTTGGTCTTATTATGCAAGTGTTAATGTGTGTGTTTTTGTGTATCTGAGTTAGACATAGTCAGCACAGTATGATTTTGGTTCCTATGGACACACGTGGTGTAAGGAAGATCCGACCTCTTACTGTGTTTGGACAAGATGGTAAGCTACATTGCTTAGCCACATTAATCTCTCAGCAATGTACTGTTTATTTTTGTGCTTGTAACCGTTTCTTTTGTGTACAGGTTTATTACACATTATGATTACTTTGATAACAGACAAAACACCTTTACATTGAACGAAGAGATTATATTTAGTTTTTTTAATGAAATACTTGAACTAAAACTACTTCAATAAATAAACAAATCTCTAAGTTATGGGGTGTTTTTTGTCTGTTAAATTTGAAAGGCGTTGATAGATGAATAAACTAACAATAAAACGGTACATTTTATATTGGTCGGTTATTGCTATACAAATCAATTTTGCAATTGCACTTTTTAAATATAATTTCTATATATTATGCACTTTATGTGGAATAAAAATGGATCCTGGTCTGAAATCTCTTTTTGAAATGTTTTATGTTTTTTATGTCCATGGATCTTGCTGTGTACACATGGTAAGCTTTTTAGTGTTTTGAGTTTATGTTCCTTGTCTCTACAGATGCATGCCATGGAGGCCATTTTGAGATAACCTTTGACAATGTTCGTGTCCCTGTATCCAATATCCTTCTTGGTGAGCTGATTTAGACCAGGAATCTATAAATAGTGTCTTAGGAAGCTATAAATAGTGGAAGAATACTGTTGGTGTGGAAGTCCGTTTTTTATATAGTGCTTTAAATAATTGACATAACGCACAATCAGTCTTTTCAAACTCAGCTTATCAGGAAAATAAAAATGAAATTTTTACATTTTTAAATTCATATTTATTACACATGAACTAGCCATAAGACAACGTTAGCAGGAAACACTGCATAAAATGGTATGAAAAAGAAACCTTTAAAAGAACTAGACAATGCTTTATGGTCAAGAGGAACTGTATAACCTGGAGAGTATGGGCAACTTGTGAGTAGAGCATTAGCAGCTGTTCAATTGTTCAATGATTAAGCCCAAAGTACAAAACTGACTGTGGTAATGCCATAAATGTAAAGTGATACATTTCACAGCAGTCCCATCTATCTCCTGGTTGTACACATGAGGTCATCCCCTGCAGCAATAAAACAATGACTAAGGAGTATTCTTAGGAAATTAATGATCGGAAAATAAAATTTTGTTACTTGGGAATTGAGTGTAAAAATATATTCAGGATATACCAGTAAGTGTACTGTTCAATCATAAGAATGTGGAAGCTGCATTACACTACCCAAGGACTACCAAACAAAGCCAAAGTTAGAGGAGTGTCTGAAATGGCACACACAATTACCATTCCTCAGTAATAGTCACATGAAAGCAGAATACATTTACATTTAACCCCTTATGACCTGCCCTAAATTAAAAAAATGAAGAGGGGCTAAGTGGGTGCTGCTCTGTTTTTGCCTTTGTACACAAGCATTAGTGTTTGAATCTGATGCATGTAGTTACGGAAGCCAGTAGAAGGAACACAGCAACGGGATGGTACCGGAGAACATGGAGGTTGATAGCCAGTCAGTAGAAAAGTGGCCCGTCGATGATTTGGGTGTGATGGTAACAAAATAAAAACACTGCATTTGCAATTAAAGTGCATTTCATGTTTGCTGGAGGCAATACAGAAATCATCAGGCGACGCTCAGGGCCTAGACTAACAAGTCAAATTCGTGGAGTTTCTTAAGCACATCGTTGTGCAAGTTGGTTGCATGTTGCATGTTTTTTAAGTACAAATAATGTCTGATGGTTGTATGCTCCGGAGTAGCTGCTGCGCGCTACACTGTTATACAAAATTTGCACTGTTATTGAAGCAAAGTGTTATTTCTTCAGTGTTGTCACAGATACGAGCATATGAAAAGATACAATAAAATATTCACAAAAATGTGAGGGATGGACTAATAATGACTCACTTTTGTGAGATACTGTATATGGCGATCACCCATGTTGTGGGAGTTTATGCATAATGCACCCTCTACCGTTAAAGATGCTGGTTTGTGCACCACCTTATTCCTGCTACAAGTCTCAAAATAGTTGGGACAGTGGCATGTTTACCATGGTGTAACATCTCCTCTTCCTTTTAAATGAGTTTTAAGACATCTAGGCATCGAGGTTATGAGTTTCTGAGGTTTTGGTGTTGGAATTTGGTCCCATTCTTCCCGGATTTACGTTTCCAGCTGTTGGTTGTCTTTGACATATTTTTTGTTTAATGATGCGCAAATATTCTCTATAGGTGAAAGATCTGGACTGCATGCAGGCCAGTTCAGCACCCGGGCTCTTCTACGATGAAGCCATGCTGTTGTAATACCTGTAGTATGTGGTTTTGCATTGTCCTGCTGAACAAAAGGTCTTCCCTAAAATAGAGGTCATCTGAAGGGGAGCATATGTTGCTCTAAGACCTTTATATACTTTTCAGCATTCATAGTGCCTTTCAAAACCTACGAGCTGCCCATACCGTAAGCATTTATGCAACATCATAAATGGTGGCTTTTGAACTGAACGCCGATAACATGCTGGAAAGTCTCCCTCCTCTTTAGGACACGTCTGTGATTTCCAACAAGAATGTCAAATTTGGACATGTTTGACCGTAGGACAGTTTTTTACTTTGGAAGAGTCCATTTTAAACGAGCCTTGGCCCACAGGACATGACGACGCTTCTGGACCATGTTCACATATGGCTTCCTTTTTTCGAGCTGTAGGGGATTGTGTTACTGACAGTGGTTTCCAGAAGTATTCATGGGCCCATTTAGTAATGTCATTGACACAATCATGCCGATGAGTCATGCATTGTCATCTGAGGGCCCGAGGAGCACGGGCATCCAATGTAGGTCTTTGGCCTTGCCCCTTACACACATAGATTTCTCCAGTTTCTCTGAATCTTTTGATGTTATGCTGATATGATGCTGAGATGATGAGATTTGCAACTCCTTTGTAATTTGACTTTGAGGAGCATGGTTTTTAAAGTATTCCACAATCTTTTTACGCACTCTTTCACGGATTGGAGAACCTCTGCCCATCAGAGAGACTCTGCCTCTCTGACATACCTTTTTATAGATAATCATGTTACAGACCTTAGATCAGTTAACTTAATTAGTTGCTAGATATTCTCTAAGCTAAATCGTTTTAAAATTTCTTCATTTTTCCGCCATTTGTTGCTCCCGTCCAAACTACAGATGTAGTAGAGATGTAGCAGGCATCAACTTGTAAATTTAGTGGATAAAAGTGTAAATTGTTTCTGTTTAAACATTTTTTATGTTTGTATGTTCTATTGTGAATAGAATATTGGCTCATGTGATTTGAAAGTCTTTACTTTTCATTTTATTCAAATTTTTTAAATGTAACCCTAACTTTTCTGGAATTCCAGTACAGTACTTAACTTTATTTAACTTATTTACTCAATTTGGAAGTATATTTTGTGTAGTGTTTGTAACTCTAAACATTTATTTTTGCAGGTGAGGGTCGTGGATTTGAGATAGCTCAGGGTCGACTGGGCCCAGGTAGACTGCACCACTGCATGAGGGCAGTTGGACTGGCAGAACATGCATTGGCGCTACTGTGTCAAAGATCGGGTATCAGAAACACCTTTGGCAAATTACTGTACCAACATGTATGTATTCGTACTTTGTATAATCATTTTCTAGTCATGCATGTTTTTATTCAGAAATAGAACTGCGGCCAAATTATTTTTGTTGGTCACACACAGTTAGTAACTAGTGGAGCAGTGTTATCTCATTACTAAAAAGGCACTAGTATCCATAAAGTTAAACTAATCTATTTATTCACTGTAAGCAAATCAGGATTATTCTGGTAAGATTATTCAGAACACACACACACTTCTGAACACATCATTATTGTTTATAGCCTCGGTCACAACCCGCCGTGCGTCTTTTTTGTCCGGACGTGTTCTGCGGAGGTTACGTTCACGGCGTTTTTGGGTCGGACGTGGCAAGAGCAGAGAGCACGCACGTCACACTCACGGTTGCGCAAGGTGTGAGTACGT
>JAOUQX010083577.1:0-11832 GCA_028566295.1 Liobagrus marginatus
TGGGTGGGGATATATTACTGTTAGTGGGTGCGATATATATTACTGTTAGTGGGTGGGGATTTGTTACCGTTAGTGGGTGCGATATATTACTGTTAGAGGGTGGGATATATTACTGAAAGTGCATCAGATATATTACTGTTAGTGGGTGGGATATATTACTGAAAGTGCGTCAGTTATATTACTGAAAGTGGGTGGGATATATAAAGCAGTTTAAAGGCCAAATTATGATATCTATACGACTGGGTCAGAGCATCTCTAAAACTGCAGCTCTTATGGGGTGTCCCGGTCTGCAATGGTCAGTATCTTATCAAAAGTGGTCCAAGGAAGGAAGAGCGGTGACCCGGTAACAGGGTCATGGGTGACCATGCATGACTCACTGCTGCATGTGGGGAGTGAAAGAGACCCAACTCACAGGACAAGTGTCAGATACCACAGCACACCTACAGGGGTCTAGAGTGGGGTCCAAAAGGGGGACCCCCACAATATTTGGAACACAATATTACAAAGGTGGTCATTATGTTACACCTGATCATTGTATATAGTCCTTTAATTGATGCTCAGTATCTACGTGATGCCGAGTGAAGTTTTCTTTTCACATGTACTTAAATAAAGCAACCAAACTGCGTGACAACGACGGCTGAAAAGTTTCTTGACCTGTCTTCCAGTGTGGAGCGTTTCTTTAATCGATGATCGTAGATCATGAATAGATAACTCGTACAAAAACAAAAGTGTATTTTGTCTGTATTTTGCCTGTTCTTGTCTGTTCGGTTGTCAGCGTTGTGTTTTGCAATCAATACTACTTGACCTTTTCTTTTTCATATATAACAAGACATTTGGAAATATCAAAATAAATTGATTCTGCATTTCTAATACAAGGTTTATCAGCAGTGCCATCACTACTCCAAAGGTGTTCGGGCAAAATGTGTTTTTAGTCTTTTGAGAAAGACCTCTCATCTGATGCCGAAGATGGAGATATTACACGGTAGAGCCGAATAACTTTTTATTTTTCTCTAAACTGCCCCAGAAGTTTGTGAAGTGCCTGGTTAAATGCGAGCTCACCCCCCGTTGTTCCAGCGGCCCTGAGGCTTATAAATAGCATACTTATCTAAAGAACTATCCAGTTGTCTGGTCAATAATTAATGTAACTTTATTATTTTAAAAAATCCTTGTTTTTTATTGAATAAACCTGTTAGCCATTTGAACTGTGTTTGTTGGATTGACGATCTAAAAGCAGGCGTTCATAAGGAAACGTTCCAACAACGTTAACTAGTTATGACGTTATAAGAACGTTCCTCGAACATTATTTAAGAATGTTTTTAAACAACGTTACTGAAAGTTGTGGGAATGTTCCCTTCTAGCTGGCGTTCAGTAAAAGGGTACAGCGAGAGAACTTCAAGAGGTTGAAAACAAGTCGTGCAGCTGCAGTCTGGATTTCATGAGTTCGGTAATGTTTGTAATGAAGTTGTTGAAAAGAAATGACTTGGAAATGGTCTTCGCTTGCAGCCTGTTCCATAAAGAATTGTCAAATTGTTTAATGCCGTCTGATGTGGGCAGCTGCATGGCTCCAGTGGAGGAACAAAGCGTTGGTGTAGTGTGACGGAGCCTGGGGGTGCTGCTAACATGATGAGCAGCTATATTCGGGATTAGTTTCAAAGTTCAGAGAGTGTGCAGAGGCAGACCTGCCAAGAATGACCTGAAGTTAGATTTTCTCCAACTGAGCAGTTAAGGGTTAACGGCATTTCTTAAGGGTCCAGCGATGACAGCTTTGTGGAGCTGGGAATTGAACCCATGATCACCTGATCATCGGTCCAACTCCTTAACCACTGATCTACCACTTCGTGTCAACCTGTAATTCAGAACAAGTGTCTTTTCTCAAGACTTCTTTAAACTAAACACCTTGAAGTACTTTTTATGGAGTAAGAAATAAACTTGGGTTGCTGCGAATGCCATTCCTTAAGTGCGATAGAGTGATGGCTTCATACTACGCCTGGTTTCAGATAAGAGCGTTTTTAAGAACTCGTCAAGCTTTCTAGGGCCAATTATTAAAGTCTGTTATTTGAGATATTGTCCTGAAAACATATGACAACAAAATCAATAAATGGTCTGCTAGGACATACTAGAAAATCACACCCATGACATTCTGCTTGGCCCATTGCCACAGTTTTGTGGAATGGCAGGTCAGCAGTAGACAACAACACTAAGCCAAGAGATTACGGCAGATCTTATCTGCCAAATGCTGTAGATGGACATCCAACACTACCGTGTAGGAATGTGCGGAATTCCGTCAAAGCACTAGTTTCCGTCATAGTATTCCGTAACCAGCAGGAAATTTCCATAGTAATACAGGGATTAAAGTCGGATTCCCAGCATGCTGTGTTTGGCTGAATTAAAGTATAGATAGTCTTCATTTTAAAAATACTTCTTGACAAACTCGAGTTCACAGCTTTCCCTTGCAAGCTAACTTAAAAGACTAGTTAATCAGAAGTAGAATAGCGCGGGTCTTATAACCGCCGGAGTGAAACTCTTTTCCTTAATCCGGTTTTCCGCTGAATTCTGACCGTCACCGGCCGCGCCAGCTAGCATTCTAATATTTTATACAATTGTCGCATCAGGGAGCCGCTAACGATATGCGCGGTATTGAAATCGCTTTAGACCGAGCGCTCGCTGTTCACTTCCGATTTGTGATCAATCAAATATGTCTCTTGCAGCTCGTGTTGGATGCAGGGTTGCCAAATCCATGCTTCTAACACGAAAACATTGGGCTGCTTTTAAACTCTTGTCATAGGTGGAGTTAACATTCATTAGTTCATCCATCCATTATGTAGCGTTTATCCTGTTCAGGGTCTAGGGGGCGCTGTAATTTATCCCATATAACTTAGTGTGTGAGTTAGGGCGGGGTACATCCTGTACAATCAGCAGTTAATCACAGCACTAACACTTAGAGACAGATAACCATTCACACACACATTCACTCCTATGTACAATTTAGAGTAACACACTCACCTATGTACAATCACATGTGTTTGGAGGCGGGAGGAAACCGGAGTACCCAGGGAAAACCGACGCAAGCATGGAAAGAACATACAAACTCCACACAGAAACATGCTGTGAATCAGGAATGGGTCGATTTAAATATGGAATAAATGGCATTTGACTGTAAGGCTTGTATTGAAACATTTAGCATGGCGCTACGTATCATAACATTGTGCAAGATGCAAAGCTTTTTGAAGCTTTATGCTGTTTTTATGAACAGTCTACAGAATTATGATTGATACAGATGACATTTACAACAATTTCATTGGCAGTTTAATAAAACGTAACCATGACGATGGATGAATCCAAACCAAACCGAGGTATTTGCAGATTCCGAACCGAATTCCCAACAAACTGAACCGAGTTTTTCGAAAACGGAAACGAAGTTGAAGAAAATCGTTCCGCACATTCCTAGTACCATGAAAAACGGGCAGATCAGTGGTGACCCAAGCCAACGTGTATAGAGGAGCTTAAAGTTATGTCTAATGTTAGTAAAAACAAAGATGAAATTTTTCTAAAAGTAAAAAAATCCAATTGAGCCATCCTACATCTAAGAATTTTAAAGCCTGGAGAGAACATCAGACATTAATGGCCCGTATCCAAAGCATCTTAGAGAGGGACTTTGAAGTCTCTATCAATAAATACATCCTCATATTGCTTCAGTAGGTCAGGGACTCCGAGTATATCAGTCTAAAGAAAGCCTTGGTACGGAAACTGGTACAATATGAAAAATCAAATTGTTTACAAAAGCTTTTAGTTCATTTGTATTATGAAGAAGGTCATCAGGGACCTCTCATAGGAAGTTCATTCCACCACTTAAACACCAGAACAGATAAGAACAATAATGACTTCTTTTTATCCAGCGAAATATACGGTCCAACCTTGAAGTGCTGGAGGATTGACGGAGGAATAGTACAGAGCGGTTTTGTTGATGGTATGAAGGTATGTAGCTGCTAGTCTGTTGAATGCAGTCTGGTTTAAAAAGCATGCACATGGCTCCAGTGGGGGAAAGAGAGCAATAGAGTGGTGTCTGAGAGCCTAGTAGTGTTGCAAACATGATGAGCACAGGCAGACCTGCCAGGACTGATCTGAAGATGGGCAGTCTTCAAATGACAAGGGACTGAACATGCACCTGAGTGGCACCTCTGAACAACAAATGGAAAAAACAAAAATCCTTCTGATGATGTAAAGGAAAAACTGGAGTGATGAAAGGCAAGTATGCCAAGGTTGCATGTGGTGACAGGTGGAATGTTTTTGTATAAATGAGCAGCACTGTGGCATGTTCCTCTACCAAGTAGCTACAGAATACATTGTGCGATTTTTGTGCGATGATATTTATTTATTTTTCAGGTAAAAGAAATTCGGCCTCAATTTCAGCGTTGCCATGCATTGTTACGCAGCGTTTAAGGGGTAAGAAATAGACAATCAGCCTCTCTGGACCGGCAATCGAATAGTTGGGTGAATTTCTGACATTTCAGACATGTTGGTTGCCCCTTGTGAGATACGAGTGCCTGGGCCCAGGCTCTGCTGGTGATCCCACCCAAACACACACACACACGCACACGCACACACACACACACACACACACACACACACACACACACACACACACACACAAAAAATCTGTACTATAATATAACATAACATACTAATCAGTATCAATGAGAAAGTGGTAAATAAATAAATACATTTGACGTAGTCACCTGAAGAATAACACAAAAATGTAATTAGAAATTAAAGTGCAAATCAACAAAAAAGTGCAACTTTTTTTTTTAATATAATTGGTGTAGGTCACAAGAGGGCGCTTTTCTGTGGAAAAACAACTTTCATGAAGAATTTTTCTACTTTAAAGATAGGCACAGAGTTTCGGGTTTGAGTTTCGGGAGTTTTCACGCATTCACGTATAACGTTGGCACTCGTTTAATGCAAGCAGTTGAGTTGCGGCTCTACGATTGGACCGTATCGTCTGAGAGTCTGTGATTTTCCTCGGGCTGTGTGAACTTGCATTAGCATGAACGTTGCTGGAATCGTACAGTGTGTGTCATACAGCGTCGTACAGCCGGGCTTTAATCATCTCAGACTTCACATGTACAGTAAGTGGTGATCTACGGGGTCCAAGCACAAACACTTACCGAGCAGAGAAAGGACACTACTGACATCCCAGACATCCTATTAATCTGGTCCTGCAGCTTTGCACCAAAATCCTTGCAATCAGTCATGAGTTACAGATAATTGAGGCGACCATATTGTTTACAAATAAAAACATATTTTTTTATAATTATATGCGGTTCCAAATCCACTAGCTTTGTTTAGAGATGCAAATATATCCCAGGACATGTTTGCAAAAATAGGCTTAACATTGTGTTCAAGTCCAAGTCTTGGGGGATGAAGCAAACTGTTCCAAATCTGTACGAAGCCAGGAAATCAGAGTGAGACCATTATTGTAGCACTCACAGTACCAGTGGTAGCGTTAATGATTAAGTCTCTTATGGTTGTTGATTGGACGATTGGAGTTTGAGACCCACCACTGCCAAGCTGCCATTGTCTGGCCGTTAAGCAAAACCCTTAACCTTTTCCGCTCCAGGGGCGCCATATCATGACTGACCTTTTATACTCAAGCAAAATTCCTAAGCTTGGGTTATGCCAAGAAACATATTTGACTTGACATAGTTTACATAGTTTACTTTTTCCACTATATGGCAGGCACCCTTATTCAAAGGAACTTGCACTCACAGTTAATGCAACTGAGCAGTTAAGGGCCTTGCTTAGGGGCCCAGCAATGGCAGCTTGGTGGTGCTGGGAATTGGATGAACTAATGAGCTTCCGAGCAACAGTCCAACACCTTAACAGCTGAAATACCACTTCCATTTACATCTCCAGCATTTAGCAGACGCCCTAACCGAAAGTAACTTACTTAAATTTATCTCTCATTTTTTTTTATCCATCTGAGCAGTTGAAGGTTAAGGGCCTTGCTCAGGGGCCCGGTAGTGGCAACATGGTAGAGCTGGGAACCCATGATCTTCGGATCAGCAACCTAACACTTTAACCACTAAACTAGTAAAAGGATATGTGGCAAATAGAAAGCTACAATGCAATCACAGCGTTACTACAACATTCTCACTACAAGAGTGTGTTAACTGGGTTGGTGCCAGAACAGAGGAAAGCCATGAGGCAAACATACCTTGCATCCTGAGGGTTAGGGTTGGACCAGTCGATCAGTGCTTGTTGATCTGCAGGATCGCGGCGCGGTGCGGTCCGGTGCGTGGATATGTAAATGACCTCCTCATGATTCTGGGCCGTGAGTGGTTTATGTAAGTCACGGCACCATTAAATGGCATTCTAAGAGGTAAAGATTAGATGTTAATACAAGTTAATGGACCCAGTCTGACCTGCATATGCAAAACCGGCACCTGGGTGAAGGCAGAAACGTCGCCACATATTTTACAATTTCAGGCAAATTCTGGTTTGTGTTTGAGAGATTTACATTTACACTTCTGGCATTCGTACAGACGCCCCTTTATCCAGAGCGACTTACATTTGTTACAGTTGAAGGTTAAGGGCCTTGCTCAGCGGCCAAAAATGGGGCCGGTTGGTGTTGCTGGGAATCAAACCCACGATCTTCTATTCAGCGTTCCAACACCTTAACCACTGAGCTACCGCTTCACCAAGATTTTCTCTGTCGAAGAGATTCGTTACAGACTCAGCGGGACTCGCTCTCGTTAGAAACGGACACTTGGGGAACATAAACTGAAGTCGGGTCCAAACCAAGACGTTATTGAGAACAAAAACCCGAGAAAGTGCTGAAACCGAGTTCTTAACTGGATTTTAACGCATCAGTGTCTTTGTGAAGCTACAGAATTACTGGCGTAGCTTCTCTCCGTATCATATGACTCTAATCCACAGGCATAGACGTCTCGATCCCGGAGATAGCTGTGGATTAACGGGATGTGAGATGCTGGAAAAACCAAATAATACCCAAACAAACGACAAAAATCCTGATCAGGTCGAACTGATGAGGTTATTGGATTTAATCAGCGATCAATAGAATTTAATATGTAAACAAATGTAGCATAACGTCAGCCGTCTGATTATTTTCTGTAGTTGTGTAAAACCCGGAGTCTAGCCTACAGGAGGCTGGTGGACGAGATAGGAAACCGCTTGGACATAATGTTTGGGGCCTTACTCAAGGGCCCGTACCTCAATAGTTTCATCCGAAAGCAGTACCTCAGTGTTTAAGGAGCTGGACTGCTGATCACAAAATCATGGGGTTAATTCCCAGCACTACCAACCGTTGGCCACCGTTGGGCCCCTGAGCAAGGCCCTTAATCCGCAACTGCTCAGTTGGATTAAAAATGAGATAAAAGTAAGTGGTGTGTATAACAGCGTCTGCTTGTGGAACGTAAATACAGCTAAGGGAAAATTGTAGTAAATCAGTTTCTTTATCTGAAACGATGGTCTCATATGACATGATGAGCTTCCTTCCGAAATAGGTGAGTGATGCTCGACCTTGTGTTCTGCGAGAGCATGCCTTGTCGCACTTTAGATTGGACTGCATCTGGGTCAACAAAAAGCCTAAGTGCTCAAGATGACATCTGTGGAAGCGTTTCTTTTAGCATCCAAATGCGAAGCTCCATATTCATTTCAAGCTGTGTTATCTGAAGATGCTAAGCACTTCGCTTTATGTTTCGAGATTCGCTTGCGCTCGCGTCAGGTCACCTTGTACACTATGTAAGCGGGAAAGAAATAGAAATCATTACTATTTCATGTGTTACCTTGTCGTTGGGTTGGTTATCTTTATGCTGACTCGCAGAAAAGCTGTAAAAGCACGAAAAGGAAGATAAGCAACGTCGCATTTGTTCATCCTTATCAAAAAAAATATACGTTACATTTATTACATAAAATAAACCCGAGATCAGTTATACAAGGATTAATCCCAGGTTCACTTCCTGAGTAATTAAGATTAATGTACTGTGTGACAATGTAACGTGTAAAAGTAACTATTTTAACAGTACTTTAGACTAAATAAAGCGCGTTACAGTTTATAATAGTGAACTTTGACCTCGACTACATTTATACTGTAACTAGACTGAGAACTATTGTGTAAGTAACTTAAAGAGACGAGTTTTATTCTTCTACAACACTTTATATCATCAACGTCCACTTTGTACTAAACTCATACAAACACTGTTAGTGTACTAGTTATGTTCTACTAGTCGACTGGTTAGCTGGTTAAAGTCCACTTTAACACTTCTTTAGGTGTAAAAGTCGTAAACTTTAAGAACTTAAACTCGTTTTATTAATTGTACTGATTTGTATTTGGAATAAATACATTGGGGGGGTTGTGCCTCAGTGGTATAAGGCAATGGGTCACTGATCGGAGGGTCAGGGGTTCAAGCCCCACACCAGGCAAGCTACCATCATTCGGTCCTTGAGCAAGGCCCTGAACCTCACCTGCTCCAGGGGCACCGTTCATTCTGGCTGACCCTGCGCTCTGACCCCAGCGCTCAAATTTGTATGCTGGGATATTCAGGATCAAAGAATTTCACTGTATGATGTGCATGTGACCAATAAACTGAACTTTGAACTTTAAATCCCCATTAAAAGAGTTTAAGTACGACGAATAAACGTTTGTCACTAACAATACTAACAGTCGATTCGAATCAACATTCTTTGTTGTAAAAGGCGGTAAACATTCACAACACCACTTCCTGCTGGAACAATCTTTTTTGTTTCATTTCATTTCAGCTGTGCTTTAGATCTTTGGCAGTTTTACTAGGAGGACGTTTCTTAGTGTAGCGCGATCTTTTTCTTGTCTCTGATTCTGTTTCTGAGGATTGCATCATGCCGTTGCCAACGCATTATGAAAGGAGCAGCTTGTTAAAGCTTAGATTGATTGTTATAGCAGTTTGGGGGATTTTATTTCAGGTTTTCTTTGCGCGCCAATTTAGATTAAATGTAATTGTTCTGTGTTTAAAAGCACTGCTGGCGTGTGTGCTAGAGCTCGACCGATAATCGGTTTTACCGATATTTCCCCCGATATTTATAGGAGCTTTATTTTGTTTTATTGTGCACTGTAATGCATATGATGAAATTGACAATAAAAACCATTTGACTTTATATTTTTACGCCCTGTCTTTCATTATTGGATATCGGTATCGGATCCACCGATATATGGCAGCATGTTGACTCGGTTTTACTGAATAGCGCATAAGATCGTCATTACAGAACCGCAGAGACAAGTCAACAACAACAACGCTTACAGGCAAAGTCACGTGATTTGCTTTAACTGATATCATTTATTTAACATCGCAGCATTATAATGCACTACACCACAACCTAAAGCACATTAAAGTAGCAAAACTCTTTTCTTTTTAATTCAGATTGTTCAAAGATCAAAGGTTATGCTTAACAAAAAATGATATTTATGATTATAATATATTATAATAATTTTTTTCATTTATAAAAATATTGTAAATATATTTATATCGATTCTGATTATTGGTTATCGCTCACGTAAACATGCAAATAATCAATATCGGTTCTAAAAAAATCTATATCGATCGATCTTAGTGTATTCATTAGTGTGGTACACGTAAATATAAATATATATAAAGTGACTTAAGACAGAATATATATATATATATATATATATACACATACAAGCATGTAGATATACACATATATATATTAGCACGCACTCACACACACACACACACACACACACACACACACATATATATATATATATATACACACACACACACACAGTTAATTTTGGACCACCGACCCAAAAGCATTTTTCAGTCTCCTCGAGAAAGCTGTCGCCCGGACCCGAAAAACCGACTGAGAAAAACCCAAACACAAAATGTTGGCCACGTTTGACACGGACGTGAAGGTCATGGTGATGTGTTTGCTACTGTCCAGAGTTTCATAACGAGTTGTAAAGAGCAAAGTCATGATCATAGCATATAGGCTAGTGGGGAGGAACAGAGCGGTCTGGACAATGCCCATGACAGTCACGCGCATGTGGTTCTTCTGCTGAGGAGGAGATAACGAGCCGGCGGTCTGTTTCATCCGTCTGATGTGTCTCCGCAGGTAGAAAAACGTTCGGCCCCAAGAGATTAACAACGTGAATAACGGGCAAATTAAATACGCCAAAATCATTCGAGTGGACGCCATCCACAGATCGCCGTTTACGACCGTCCTGCCTATAAGCATCGTCTTGTTCAGATCGCCCGTAACCTGCGTCGCCGTCAGGTACGATGCTGCACTGATCGCCAACGCAGACACAAGTAAAGTCTGGTCAAAAATAAATCCGGCCAAAACGATACCTTTAATGTTTTCCTTTACCCAGACGAAAACTTTGCAGTGTTGCGGAACGATCTTCATGTAGTAAAAAATGCTGATCCAGGCGTTGATGGAGAAAGTGGAACCGTAGGCTTGCATGACGACGGCTACGTTGACTACGGGAAGCCACTCCGGTGGTGAGAAAAACGGCAGGACGACATAGACCACGGTGAACGACTGCTGAACCGTGGAATTGCCCACCACGGCAGATAGTAAGAAGTACATGGGTTGGCGAAGGCTGACTCCAACAGCAGGCTTCCAGAGGCAGAAAATAAAGAAGGCGTTCAGGGCGGTTGCGCAGACGCAGAACGGGGTGCAAGCAATCGCGAACGGAAGATTGGCCATTTCTACGACTGTGGCCATTTTGGAACTTCCAGGGACACAGTCGCCAAAATGTCGCCTTCCTTTTTTATACTACAATTTTTAACAGTATAATTTGACTAACATGAGGTTTGAGAGATGGGACATGCTAATGGACCCTAAACGGCTAGTGAGTGTATGCAAAAAACCTGGTGAAACGATCTGTATTTCATCTCATGCATTTAATGTGTGTTTATGTAGTTTCTTTTAAAACACCTGGTTGTCCATTTGGATGTAACTTATCCTACATTAGTGGGACAGCATAAAGAAATTCAGTCAGTTTATAGCAAGCTAAGCTTATCATGGGAAGTATTTTCATTCATCAACTGCTTTTAAAAACAATGAATATAACTTAGAACCCGACTCTGGTTCTAGACGTCCCTCCAGGACAATGTGGACACGTACTTTATTTCTGAGACACTTTTAGAACAGTTAGCCGTCTCTACTTTAGTTTAATTGCTAACTATATTGCAAAATAGTGCAATGAAGGATAAAGAAATAACTTCCTCTACAATAGGCTTTTTACTACACATATACTTCCAGCTGTTTAGAGAAGGATGTTGGGCGTTATGGTATTCGTGGTGCTCGTGTGTTTGTGGATAATAACATTAGAAATCCAGATGTTAGCACAAAACCAAGTGCTTTACTGCTTATTTTTCTCAGAGATAATACTGGCCAAGAACTGTTGGAAACTCCTGAAAACACCATCACCAGACAGTGCAACCATCAGACCTGTTATTCTAGGCCAAAACACTGGGCATCTAATAGATGTCTTGGTAAGTACACGAATATATGACAACTGAACAAAAAGTTAGCATCTGGTTTTAACTAAGAAAAGGGAAATGCACTAACTAAAATATAACTGATGGGGTGAGTAGCTACAGTACAGCTGAACACTCATAGTCGTGGAAAAGATGTTGCTCTGGTTCCCGAATGAATAATTCATTCATAATCTAGTGTTTATCCTGTTCAGGGTCTAGGGGGCGCTGTAGTGTATCCCAGATAACTTAGTGTATGAGTTAGGGCGAGGTACATCCTGTACAATCAGCAGTTAATCACAGCACTAACACTTAGAGACAGATAACCATTCAC
>JAOUQX010083604.1:0-11828 GCA_028566295.1 Liobagrus marginatus
GCGTACTGGGCTTTAAATAGGTTGTGACCCGGAAGTGAAGTGAGAGATCTAGAACTCCGGCAAAGGTTCTCGCGGAGTAGGCGGGGCTTGAGTCGCCGTTACAGGTGCACACTGTATTCTGCAGTTTAACGGAGCCCAAGAAGAGGATTTTGAAGAATTTTAAGTACCAGTAAGTCAACCATTTTCATTACAATTACCATGTTTAAATCAAATCTGATTTTTCTTTTAAATGGTGTCTCGGAAGGGGGGTAGTCTTATACGGCGAGTATAGCACAAAACCCAATTTTTCACCTGAAGATATTCATGTTATAATTCTAACTAAAAGCAACACTGAGCCTTACCACAGGACAGCATATTTTGTGTATAGTTTGTTGTAGTAACTTGCTTACACTCTATTGGTTTGGCCTTCTTATATTGCACTGAATTAGCATGCCACACCTGTTTCAAAAGTTCATTAGGTCATAGGAGTTCAAATGTCTATTCAATAACAAAAATAGTACAGTGTCGATACTGTTGAGTATTTGTTTCAGCCCTAGCGTCTATTAATAAAAATAATTTGTGTGTGTGTGTATATATATATATATATATAGTATTTATTAATATACTTTAAACAGAAATCCAAATATAAGGACTTCTTAGTCATTTGCACCTATTTCACAGCTTCACAATTGCTGTCAACTTCTAACAGAGCCAGAGCCAGGTCTTCTGTGTACTACCGGATCTGATAGCCGGGTAGAGAAATTAGTCATGCGCTGGATAAAACTATTCTTGCCTCGTGCTCTGAAGAGCCTCCTCCTCTTTTGACTAGAGACCACCCCATTTCTCCATAGAGCTGACAGACTGTCTTAATTTAGCTGCTTCATACTACGGCTAGAATATAATATGAAATTTGAAATGTTAGCACTGGTGCTAATTAAACCTCTTTGTCCCGCGATTCAAAGTTATGAATCAGTTAGCTGATTTGAGCTAACTAGTGCTTTGCTTCCTCTGGAACTGTGGATTACTTGAAATTATGCATCACTAATCTAAAAAAAGAAAAAAAAAACCCCATACAATTAAAAATAATAATTATAGAATAGTAAATAATAATAATAACAGTAATAATAATAATAATAAATATAGCTGCAAGCCCCAATTATCGGGGTCAAGCCCAATTTGTAGTCTTTGTAGTAATAAAGGATTTAGATAAAACACCCATAATTATGATTTAATTCAGTTCGTGCCAAGGAGGTGGCAATAAGAATAAAGGGTTAGGGTTAGAAGAATAAACGGCTTTATCCGAAATCCTATATTAGTGTACAAAGTAGTAGGTGGAGTATACCGTATTGGCCCGAATATAGCGCGATGTTTTTTTCCGAAAACACAATCTCAAAAACAGCACGTGTTATTTTTACAGTCTTTCATTTTAAATAGCGCCTGAACGTAGACCACCTGCAATAAAACTCCCACGCATTGCCTCCCGCGCCGCGCCAGCCCTACGTGGCCGAACTCTTATCAGCTGTCTGCTAGTTCAGCTTTAGTCGTGAACAAGATAAGAAGTACGTTTCAATTTCCATTCCATGCAGAAACAATACAAGTTCGGAAGTGAATATTTATGCTCTGACTGAGAGCCAGGTGTAGGTTAAGTAGTTTGGCCACCAGGAGGGGCCACAGAGCATATTTAGAAATGTTTTTTTTTAGTCCCTTTGTAAACGTTTACAGCGTGCTGGATCACAGTGTTAGTGCTTTAAACTCGTATTGTTTTATTTTATTCAACTGCCTATATAACTATAAATACAAATTTGTTTTAAAATGTATTATTATTGATGACTATTTTATTATTGTTATTATAATTATTAGTAGTTAATAATAATAATATTTATAGCAAGTCTTTATGAGGATCAACCGAGACGCACTACCACACACAAAACAGGCAAAAGTAAATGGTCTTAGTAATTTGGTAAATGGTTACCGGTAAGTAATTGTGAGCTTGTGCTTGGCCCTAGCACTGTTAAAAAACATAGGCCTAGGCCCTAACGTTATTCAACATGTTTTGTTGTAACGGTAAAGGTTTAGGTTATTCATTCATTGTATTATAAATAAAAATTGCTTGTGTGCGTGTGTGTAAACAATGACACATGGGCTATAACCCACGAACCCCACATGGTCCTAGCGCCCGTCGGGCGGCCTTCCAGGCCAATGTCCTCTAACGTGACAACCGTTTTCATTAAAATTACCATGTTTAAATCAAATCTGACGGTTTTTTATGTTTCTGATTATGTTTAAATGGTGTTGTCAAAGAAGAGGATTTTGAAGAATTTTAAGTACCAGAAAGTCAACCGTTTTCATTAAAATTACCATGTTTAAATCAAATCTGATGTTTGTTTTTTTTGTTTCTGAAATTTGTTTTTAAATGGTGTTGTCTCGGAAGGGGGGGTGGTCTTATTCAGAGAGTATAGCACAAACCCCAATTTTTCACCCGAAAAATAGGGGGGTCGTATTATACACAGCAAAATACGGTAATTATTAGAAAAAGCCAAATTGAAACAAAAGATTTTATTCCTTTTAACACCAGTAAGTATTTGTAGGCTTTGTAGTCATTTAGCTGCCATTATTGTAGTGTAATGATGTCAGTGACATCATTCTAACTGCGTCATGAAGGCTGTCAAAAGCTCCAAAATGGCTTAAAGTTGCAATCATATTTATAATCATAACTTTTTACTCATAGGTCCTAGAAACAAACCGGATGTGTCCTTGAGTTCTTGGCTCACACCAATTCAAACGCACCCTGTATAGCTTTTTTTTTTTAAAGAATTCTCAGTTTAGAAAACATTATACATGAGATGCTGTATAATCTTATACTAAGATAGAGAGAATGATCAACTTATAACACATTGATTTGCATCTTCAAGCTGCGTTACGAGATTAACTCTGTAATTTAACAACCAGCTGTATCACAATTCAATTTGAAATAGAACTAATTCTATATTTACTCTTTGTAGTAATTAAAACAAGCGCGATGCACATAAACACTAGTAATTTAGTAACAGTAATATTTGCCGCTTAGTACCAAGTTTGGATGTAATTAGCTAAGCGCACACACAGCTATAGAGAAAAGTAGATTAGCATTTAACCCGCACTTTAGTGTCCGAACTGCTCAGTTATAAATCCGCCATCTACCGCGATATCAGAGACATTTTCATACACGAAACGGTTAATTAAAATCCTTACCAAACCGGTTATCTCCGGCTATCTCCAATATCTACAGGGCGTTGCCCTGTCTCCCTCCCGGATGTGCTGAACGACTTCTACGCTCGATTTGAAGCACAGAACAACGTAGCGGCGAGGAATACCATCTCTCCTCCCAACAACCAGGTGCTCCGTCTAACCAGTACTGATGTGAGGAAAACTCTACGCAGAGTTAACCCACGAAAGTCTGCTGGTCCAGACAACAGAGTACTCAGGGAACGC
This sequence comes from Liobagrus marginatus, assembly GCA_028566295.1. Lineage (NCBI taxonomy): Eukaryota > Metazoa > Chordata > Actinopteri > Siluriformes > Amblycipitidae > Liobagrus > Liobagrus marginatus. The sequence goes on from JAOUQX010083604.1 coordinate 3,451, forward strand.
GCAGACCAGCTAGTGGATGTCTTCGCCGACATCTCCAACATCTCCCTGAGCAGCGCTGTTGTTCCTACGTGTTTCAAGCCCACCACCATCATCCCTGTACCAAAGAAGTCTTCAGTGTCCTGCCTCAATGACTATCACCCAGTCGCACTCACACCCATTGTGATGAAATGCTTCGAGAGGCTCGTCATGAGGTACATCAAGAACCAGCTACCACCTTCACTGGACCCACTGCAGTTTGCATATCATCCAAACCGCTCTACGGATGACGACCTTGCCACGACAGTCCATCTGGCCCTCTCCCACCTGGACAATAATGACTCATACGTACAAATGCTGTTATGAATGCCTGCTGGGTCTGAACACCTCCCTCTGTGTGGATCCTAGATTTCCTGCCTGGAGACCTCAGTCAGTCCGGCTCGGGAACAGCACCTTCAGCACCACCACACTGAGCACGGGATCCCCACAAGGCTGCGAGCTCAGTCCCCTGCTGTTCACACTGTTGACTCACGACTGTGCAGCGATGCACAGCTCGAACCACATCATCAAGTTCACCGATAACACGACCGTGGTGGGTCTCATCAGCAAGAACGGTGAGTCAGCATACAGAGAGGAGGTGAAACTGCTAACTTCCGGGTGTGGAGCCAACAAGCTGTCTCTGAACGTAGATAAAACCAAAGAGATGGTTGTTGACATCAGAAGAGCACAGAGGGACCACTCTCCCCTGGACATCGATGGAACCTACATGGAGATAGTCAAGAGCACTGAGTTCCTCGGTGTTCACCTGGTGGAGAGCCTCACCTGGTCACTAAAGACCTGCCCCATCAGTAAGAAAGCCCAGCAGCGTCTCTACTTTCTACGCAGGCTGAGGAAAGCACATCACGCTCCCCTCATCCTGACCACGTTCTACAGCCGGACCATCGAAAGCATCCTGAGGAGCTGCATGTCTGTCTGGTTTGGGAACTGCACCATATTGGACCGCAGGTCCTTACAGCGGATAGTGAGGACAGCCGAGAGGATAATCGGGGTTCTCTCCCCTCTATCATGGACATTTACACATCACGCTGCATCCAGAAAGCCACCAGCATTGTGGCCGACCACACACACTCTTCACCCTCCTGCCTTCTGGAAAAAGGTACCGAAGCATTCGGGCTGCTACAGCTAGACTGTCAAACAGTTTTTATCCACATGCCATAAGGCTCCTCAACACGAACTGAAGCACTCAGACAAACACCCACACACCGTCACTTTAAAGACTGAACACTTTGTCATTGGAATTCTGTTTCACAACATCATTCCACCACTATTTGTTAACGTTTATAGCGCGTTGTAGACAAAATGCATACTTGAATTATACACTGGACAGCTACCGTTTACTTTAAGTTACGGTGGTGACACAGCACGCTACTGTTTACCTTAAGTTGGCATGGTGACTCCTACGACACAGTGGAGTTTAATAGTCACGTGGTTTTATTTCAATATTTTATATGAAATAATTTTGGACTCTTTGGACCTAGAAGCGTCAAAGATGGTATGGTATATCATATTGTGCTCTCTTGGCATGCCAAAGTTTAGAATTTTTTGCTTTTAAAAAAAAAAGTTTACATTAACCTCCAGAGGAGAGGAAAAGATTTCATGACGTCACTTCGCGAATGAAACCAATTGGGGTCAGTCCTACAGGCTTGCTTATTCGGGTTTCCTTCCTTGAAATGGAGGTATTCAAGACCATTCTTTGTTGGTCAGATATACTAGTGAGTGTTAAGCAGTCAAAAAATGGTTTCATGGCAGTACATTGAGCACAATATTCAGAATGATCTAAATCGGAATAAAATTGCTTAAAATGTAGAATTAATAACCCCCCGAATCAAATTATTGTTATCCATTAGGAAAGATGACCCCCTTTGGCTCAGTCATTCTCTAGTGCGCTCGTGCTGGCACAGCTGCTGGAGCCTGCTTTTGTATCAGCCGGTGTGTCATCCGCAGTGGTGTTTTAGACTGCTAAAGTCAGATATTTTTTATTTTGACATGTTTTTTCTGGCGCGGATAGTTGACTCACTTTACCCGTTCATACTTTAGTGCTGAAAGTAACAGTAAACAAATGATGTGATACTACTACTATTGATTGTAGGCTACTGGCCTGCGTTTGGGCTGGGCTGGGCTGCCAAAAGCATCGTATATCCTAAAACCCCTGCTACCAGTGGTGTCTACAATCAACTCGGTTTACGATGCTTATGAGAAACCCAGCCCTGATCACAGAATACGCATGTATGATGCAATTTTTACAGTCATAGCGAGTACATTTATATTGTCGCCCTTGACAAAAATATTATAAGCAAATTAATAAATTTGGCCGCATTTGTGACCGTTTTAGTCGCAGTCTGGAGCCCTGTGCTCCGAATGTTCATCTTGTCGCACAGTATGCGTCAATAGAAGTGAGAAGAGTGAGAATGGCCTCAGTCACATTGCGATGTCTGTCTTCACTTTGACAAGACAGATGAAAATACAATTCAGTGCAAGCTGTGCAGTACCCAAGCTCTCACATACATACACAAGAACAATGTGCTACCATTTAACATTTGTACATAACATTTCTGGTGATCAACAGCTCATAGCACAAGTTGCTTGAAGTCCAGTGTTAAGTTTCCACAGTCTGTGATGATTTGGTTTGCAATGTCATCTGCTGGTGTTGGTCCACTGTGTTTTTGAAAACCAAAGTCTATACCCGTTTACCAAGAAATTTTAGAGCACTTCATGCTTCCTTCTGCTGACCAGCATTTTAAAGATGCTGATTTCCTTTTCCAGCAGGATTTGGCACCTGCCCACACTGCCAAAAGCACCAAAAGTTGGTTAAATGACCATGGTTTTGGTGTGCTTGACTGGCCAGCAAACTCACCAGACCTGAACCTCATAGAGAATCTATGCGGTATTGTTAAAGGGAAAATGAGAAACAAGAGAGACGAAAAAATGAAGATGAGCTGAAGACCACTGTCAAAGAAACCTGGGCTTCCATACCCAGGTAAAAAAAGATGTACAATTGAATAAAGTAGCAATGAAAGCAAAAGTATCTGCGTATGTTCATTTTTATACACTGATAAAAACAGAGACAATAATAGAGAGAATAATGACACTAATGTAGCCTAATAGAATGTGAATTTGTTGTTTATGTTCTAAAACGCAAGGAAAGTTACATTTTCACTCAAACTCACGTATTCAAAAAAATTTGCGGATGAGAGTAATAGCTACATCTTATTAATACATTCTATATTAGTCTAATATAATATAATCCGACATTTAATCAATGGTATAATTCATAGCATATAATTCATATGGCTTCGGAAACACACAGGCGATTTATGTAATCACTTAACGTAGATTAAATAGCTATAAATACTATTTATTATAGTATGGCACTAATAAGCTGACAACTATTTGAATTTGAATTGTGTAAATTTGAAAAATGTACATAATTCTAAATTTGAATTTGTTAATCTTGAATTTGAAATATTTCTATGCTGAAATTGTATTAACATGTAATTTCAAATAGCAGATTTTTCGTTCAAATTAATTTCATATTGAATGAAACATTTATTTGAACGAAAAATCTGCTATTTGAAATAACATGTTTATACAATTTCAACATAAAAAATATTTCAAATTCAGAACTATGCACATTTTCAAATGTACACAATTCTAATAATTTAGTCAGATTATTAGCTCCATATTATATCAGCAAACATTATATGAAACATTAGGGCTGGGCGATATGGCCAAAAATGTTATCACAATAAAAAATTCCATATCAGTCGATATCGATAATTATCACGATAAATGTCAAATCATTATTTCTTTCAAGTTTAAAAGCTGATTTTTGCTCCTGAGTGATTGAAGAAACCAGACAGTTAATTGTGGTTTTAAACTATTCTTTATGGTCAGAACATGACAAACACTTGCCAAACAGTGGATCATTTCACAAATCTGAGGTAGAACATTCAAAACAATTATGATGATAAAATCTTTTTTCAACATAAAAATATGCATGAGTAAAATTAAGTAAAATCCTTTTTCAGTCCTTTTGCCTCAACAAAATAAATATCTTAATAGAAAAATTAAGTGCTGCAGTGTGATACAGCACACATGCAAGATAGCTCAGACTGTAAAGTTTTAAAGTGTTTTAAAGGATAATGTCAATAAATAAAACAATAAATAGACAAAGAAGTCTTACTTCTGAGGAAGTTCAGTCAGTGAAAAATGTTTCCGGCCAGGTAGCTCGTATCTGGGGTCAAGGACTCTGATAAGCTTCTTGAATCACTCATTTGACAGTGCTAATGGGGTCTTTTGCAATGCAATATGTAATTGCATTTGTGATGTCTTTGTGTCTTCTTTTTTTGTTGTAAGGCACGGTGCTGGAAAATGCTGATACAATCGTTTGGTGCTGGGTAGTCGCACTGGGTACTGGCCTGGTTATTGTCGAGGGTCCACTAACAGCACTCGTTTGGGCCTGTAATTTCTTACTTTCTGCGTGTTCGAACGGGTGATATTGTTTCAAATGATGTAATAGGTTTGTGGTGTTGCCTGATTTTGCTGGCACGTGTCTTCGGCACAGTTTGCAGTGCACGCTGCTCTGACTTTTGTTGGATTGTAAATAGCCAAAATATCTCCAAACTACTGAAGTTGAGTGACCTTTCTTCAGTTTCTTGTCGACAATGTCCTCGTCCTTCGAGCTGGTCATGGGCACTGCACTTTCTTCGGTGTCGCTCATTTCGCTTATTCCGCTCCAACCACAAGCCTACTTAACTTCCGCAATGCATACCACTATTCCAGCGACGTGATTTGCATTTGGCAGTTCGTGATTCGTTTGTGATTCAAATTAATTATATTGAACATTTGTTATATTTATATTGAAGAAAATAATATCGCAATAATTATTGTTATCGTTTTATCGCCCAGTGCAATGAAACATGCGTTTTAGCATGTTTCAATGAATTTCTCAATGTTCTCAAATTAATAAAAAAAAAAAAGTTTTTTCAAAAATGACAGCGTGAATGGGTTTATGGGTGTGTAGCCTATAAATGTGCATGTACAGGTGGTGGTGGAGGGTGTGATTTCGGTTAATAAACGACTACTACCGAGCGATCATCACACTATTTTTGCTTAAAATGCCCATCCCTAAACACTAGCAGTTTAAAAAAGCAAGTTAAAACTATAGATGCAAGCAGCAATTAACAGGGTAAAGCCCAATTTATAGCCTTTGTAGTAACAAATGATTGAAATAAACATAAAACACACGTAGAAATTAATGTCTCTTGATTTTGCTTTTTTGGCCAATGTCGATTCATATTCGTCATATGATTAAGAAATTTAAAGAGACCATGTTTATGATATTAAACCAAAATTAGTTAGTGATCTAAAGTACTATAATTACATATATGGCCTTCTTGATATTGGGAGAAATCAGTAAATGTGTTTGTTACACAACAGTATATCTATAAACAAAGTATGTATGGATTTTTATAGATAATCAAATTGTAAGACAACTGTGTTTTCTAAATGTTTTCACAATGCTATTAATATTTCAGCTATAATTCTAGAATACTATATATAAATATCTACAACTAACTACGTACAAATAAAACTTGTGGTAAATCTGTGATAATCAACAAATAACACAATGAGGCTTTAACATCAATCTGGCAACACAGCTCATGAGCGCGCTGGTCTGCACTGTATATAGGAAAATCAGCAATCACCCACTGCACAATTACACTACAATTAAACTTGAAATAATATTAATTCCATCATTACTATGTGTAGTAATTAAACTAAAACAGAAGCACAAATTGTATTAAAGATGAGGCGCGTTTCCAGGTCTGATTTAATAGTGATAATCAACAAATCACATGATGAGGCTTTCACATCAATCTGGCAACGCAGAGCTCACCCTGATGTGCTTTCCCTTTAGTTTTGTGAGGGAAGTTGGGAAAAAAAGCAACTATGCCAAGTTTATGTTCGTAGCTGCCTCGTGTTTTAGTAACACTATTAATCCAACATGTAACGCGATATCAGCGATATTTATACACGGATTTAATATTTTCAGATTTGAAGGTAAGAGCATTTATTTCTTTAGTGTGCGGCGCTGGACATGCATGTATAAACAAGAAATCGAAAGAGACCGAATTAGACCAGAATATACAAAGATTAATTCTAATTAATCATAGGGTTAGGGTATATTAATAAAATATTACATTGTACACTAGTGCAGATTAGCTACACAAAATGTTGCTCCATGCAGACATTAACCTATGCCTGCTGCTTTAGCTCCGTTTGCTCATTGACAGTAGGTGCGTTTACATGAACAATGTAATCCGATTGTAATACACCAATAGGCACGATCGGATTAAAAACGTTACATGTAAACAGGTCAATTGGATTACATTGGCCCAATCCGACTTAAATTGTGATCGGATTGTAAGGGGTGGTTTAAACCTTTTCTTCCGTAATGACGTAGGCGCGCGGCTGTTGTCTTAGGCAAGTTAAGCAAGCAAAATCGGTCAGTAGAATAAACCACGTTGTTACTAAATATAAAAAAAGAGACAATACAATATAATTGCAAGACTAGATGGTCATAAATCACGTAATACCGTATAATAAAAGAAGACGGTATAAACCGATCAATTGATCAAATCATAAACGGATGGAAAGGATTTAATGCTCGTTACTACAAGAAAAATCCCGGAACAAGAAAAGTGGCGAATCGCGATCTACTTTTACATTCTACAGCATTATGGACGAGATAATAAAAGGAAGACGATTAGTAAACGCTACAGCTCATGGTCGGATTCCCAGAAGAGGAGATGTGAGCGCGATGCGAGAGCTTCTACGGAAGACGTTTCTTGTGTTGTGCAGAGGGAGGAGAGCAAGACACGTCAGAATCCATATGTACATGTCTATTAAATATAACGCACAATTACGGTGAAACACAGAAGTAAGTTAAACCGTCGGGGCGGCGGTGAGAGCGAGTACTCGAAGCACAGCGACTGTGGAGCCAAGTGGGCTTTGGGAAGCACGATCACAGGTCCTGTGGACACAGACGCATATAAATACTGCACAACAGAGTGCTCGTGAACGTGGGGCTTTAATAGGATCGTGGCGATGACCAACATGTGTGCATGTTTGAGTGTGTTTACAGATTACTGGTTCTTTACCCAGCGCGAGCTTCCTGCTTGGCGCGGCTGTGACATCTTGTAAATGATCTAATCCCTGTGTCATGTAAACGGGCAGATCAACCCGATTTCTTTATTCAACGTTCATGTAGACACGTGTGTTCGGATTCAACAATCGGATTGAAATCAATCCGATTGAAAAAAAAAGTGTCCACGTAAACGTACCTAGTCACACACACACAAACACAATTTGCTCCTACTCCGAGCGTTTAAGCTCTAAGCAGAATAGCACCCGAGATCACTCATTTACAATCTTTGACTAGTGCTGCGTCGTCATTTGTTGTCATAAAAATGATTTTGATACGATTTTGTCTGAGGTAACCTGCGTAAAGCTAACATAACAGCCATCTAGCCTGCGTGTCCGAGGTGTGGGCAGGGTGTGGGCACGCTGAACATGAGTGTAAAAAAGAAATCTAAAGAAACCACATTTATGATATTAGACCAAAATTAGTTAGCGATCTAAAGTACTATAATTGCAAGCAATAATACAAGGGAGAACCTTACTTATTAGGTAGGGACTTGAAGTTACGTGCATTACTTCTTTCTCTGCTCTGCGCAACCTGTATTAGGTTGCCGTCATGACGCTGGAGCAAAGTCACATTTTTTACAGTAGTTTTTATAAAATAACTAACTGTAGGTCCTAGAAACTTCAAAGTCAGTATGGTACCATATAATATTGTGTTCTCTTGTCATGCCAATTTTCACAACTTTTGAGCATTTCCTTCTACGGGCTACCATAGAAAACAATGGTAGAGGAAAAGCGTGACGTCACGAATCGTACGTTTACAATAGGGAAAGCCCCTATTACAAAGGCCCTGCGGGGCTTGACCCCTAATTACATATGAACACAGCTTAAATTTAATAAAAGTACAGTCTAGTAAAGCATGTTTAATCGCCTGTATAGTTTAGTAACATTTTACAATAAGATACCATTCATCAACATGCCTTCACTCACTATCTAACAAACTTACAGTGAGTGAACAACATATTTTACAACATTAATTAACATATGTGAACTATCACTAACACTGTCATTCATTTTTCTTCATTGTGCATGGCATGTTTTGATTTAAAAAATGTTTTAGCGCATGTGAGAAAACTTAATAAAATATGGAGAAGCTTAATAAAACAAGTTTATTGCATTACATTCTATTGTTCAGT
>JAOUQX010083609.1:0-11827 GCA_028566295.1 Liobagrus marginatus
TCCAGAATCTCAGCCTGGTAAGCGGAGAGGAGAGAGGACACGTTGAGAGCCCTCACCGCCAGGGCCGACGACTTGTATGGAGTATGGAGTATGGAGTATGTATGGAGTACTGGAGATTGTAAGCTGCCTGATGAACAGAGGCAGAAAATTGGTCCATTTTGTTAGGCAGCACGCTAAGGGGTTAAGGTGCCTGGCGATGGATGGCTCAACAGCAGGGGGGTCGCCCATGCCGAGCGCCACCATGTCTTTGACCTCGAGGCCGGTGAGACCGTGTTTTAGGTCCAGTGGGTCGGCCCCAGTTGTGCCACATGTGCTTTGCGCACGCAGGGAGGACAGGAAAGACCTGTTTTCTGGGGCCTGGCGGCGGTCCCAGAAGCTTCCCGTCATACACGTCCCTTTCCTGGTTGGCCGTGCACTGCGAGGCCGGCCAGTCGATGCCGAGCCGAGCGGCCGCTCGTTCGCACACCTCCAGGAGGATAGACTGGGGCAAAGTAGCAGGGGCGCTAGCCGGGGGCACACCGCAGGGCGGGAAGGCCTCCTCGTCCTCCGAGGCACCCAGTAAACCTGCATCATCCTCGTCGCCTGAACCAGCCAGCTCGACGGCATACGGTAGGTTCCCCATGAAGATGTCCTGTTCGGAAAAAGCAGGGTTGGGCTGGTCAGCCCAGCTGAGCGTCGCGGCACTCCAGGAAGCCCCGGTAACGCGGCGACAGCACCATCTCCTCCATCAGAGTCCGAAAAACCCAGCTCCACACACTGAGTAGCAGCCACTTTGAGGCGGTGCCGCAGAAGCTTCTTTGGAAGCACCATGCAAAATTCACAGTGCTCCGGATTCACCACCGATTCTTCCGCGTGCTTGAGCCCCAAGCAGACCACGCAAAAAGGATGTGAATCCTTAGCCGCGATAAGCGCACCGCACACGGCCGGGCAGGCCCGTGAAGCGTTGTTACCGAGGGCCGTAGACTCAGTGAGCGACATTCTGCCGAAAGTCAGAATGTTCCGTGGCGGGCAGCCGTGGAGCAGGTGAAAACGATTACTGAGCGTGGGCGGCTCAGGATGCAAACACAGCACGTATTCAGGATAAATACCGCCACGTCTGGCAGAGGCTGATCTAGCGATATGTCCTTCTGTAGAGACATAGTGAGCGGTGATTAAAATCCGATGCGAGCTGTGGTACGCAGAGATCGCGAGAAGAGTAGAAAAAACTGGAGATTAGTGACGTGCGCAGCCCTTTTATGCACTCTGGTAAAAGGGGCATGGCATTACCAGGCATAGGCTGTGCGTGTCTGTCTGTCTAGCCAGACTTGGTGCAATTGGATGCTTCGACAGAAGTCGGGTTCGAGGACCCTTCCCATAGGTGGATCTCGAACACGAGATGATGACAGAGAACGGACAGTTTTCTGAGGCGAAGTTACTTCTGAACTATGGCTGAAAAAAGAACTCATAAGCGCGTGTGTAATACGATATTTCACAGTTCGGAATTTATATTTTCACAGTTCTATTATGTAAGCTGGGTACAATAATATTTTTTGTTAATACGTATTTCACTGCTGAATATATTCGTTTCTACTGCGCATGTTCAGATGTCATTATTCTTTTTCGCGTTCACGTGAACAGAGGGTGGAGTCAAGATTCGACTCTTTCAGCTCGGCTCCCTTAGAAGAGCCGGCCCTTACGGCATTCAAATAGCTCTTCATTTAGTATTACGCTGAGCATTCTATTTTAAACTAATTTAGCAATTATGAATGCTGTCAGTTGGTAAGCAATTTTTTAATTCATTGTTTTTATAAAAGCCTTATTTTTATGCTTTCGTATTTTTTCGCTACAAAAATACACAGTTACTATTTAACATTTCACACTTTTATATGAACACATCCCGAGTCTGATACGTCGCGTATGATCCTGGTCTGTCCTCGCATGTGATTGGCTGCATGGTGTGCCCATCAAAATAAAGTCCCGCCGCTGCTGAGTTGCAGCGCCTGAAGATTCGGCTCTCCCCGACAAGAGTCAACAAAGAACCGGCTCTTAGAGCCGACTCGTTCGCGAACTACACATGACTAGCTCCTGCTATACGTTCACGGGCACGGTTGGACAACACAAAGCTTTTGACCGTTTCATAATTACTGCACATTTCCTAATGGTGTGTGATATCGCATAAATAAAAAAGCTCACAAGTATAATATCTCTACAAACTCTCTACTTACATCTATTTACTTATAACTAGTCAAGTTCATTTGCTTTTCATTTTTGCTCTTTTTGTTGTTAAAATTATATTTACTGAAGTTTTCCTGAACCTCACCCAAGCATTTTACTGTACAAGCGGTCAGTGGTATCTGAAGATATGACAAAATAACCTTTAAAATGTTCTTTTATTTCCTTTTTTTAAATCTCCAAATATCTGTCCATCCATTAGTCCATCCATTAGAGTCTCTTTCAAACGGATCAATTCAACACGAATGATCAGCAAACAATCTGCTCTCTCTTTCTCTCTCTCTCTCTCTCTCACTCGCTCCATCACTCTCTCTCTGTCTCTCTCTCTCTCTCTCATGCTCTCACGCTCTCACTCTCTCTGTGTCTGTCTCTCACGCTGTCTGTATTTGTTTGTCTATCTTTACTTTTCTCTCTGCCTGTCTCTGTCGGCCTTTCTCTCTCTCTCCCTCTTACACTGCTGTTCTGTCCCTCTCTCTGTCGGTCTGTTTGTCTGCCTCTCTCTCTCTCTCTCTCTCTCTCTGTCCTGATGTATTATTTCTTCACTTCATTGCGTTATCATCACTCAGCTACACCAGGTACATGTTTTCTGAGATCCAGGCTTTAATCCTCATTGTGCTGCTTGTCTGTTAGTGCTGTAATGGCTCTGGCAGGTTGTACTGAACTTAACTCTCATCCATTTTGTGATTGTGCTGATTCATCATGCTGTTACTTCCTGCGATCTCAGCGTACACAGCACTTACCAGAACACGAGAGAGCTTTGTGTTATTCGGGATGCGTTCCAGCTCAATATTTCCTCTTTCTTATTTCTTATTCTGATTTCTGCAGGAAAGACGACTTCACATGTATGTGGTGTACTGCCAGAACAAACCAAAGTCGGAGCACATCGTGTCAGAATACATCGACACCTACTTTGAAGTAAGTAGGAATTTTTATTTTTATTTTAAAAAGCAATACACTGTTATTGCAGTTTTGTATGGGGTACATGAACAAATCTATCTGTGGGATCATCATTAGTATTCTAACTTTAACTGCACTCTCCTACGTGACTCTCCAAACGAGCCTGTGTCATGCGCTGAACCACTACTAAGACTAGTAGAAGAAAGAAAACAACAGCTCAATAAAAAGTTATTATTGTTTCTCGGTAGTGTGACAATGTAATGATGTTTCTGACACTTTTGAATGCAGTGAAAGGAGTCATCAAGCATATACAATATGGCTATCTGTATTAAAGCTGAACAATGCCATAATAAAATCTATTACGATCAATGAGATCACAGTGGGGGTGACGCGTGATATCTCATGCGATTCCACAGCTGGCCATTCTAAACATAGCTCGTTGTCATGTGAAAGCTTTTGCCACATCATCGAGTGTCATTGTTGGGAAGTGGTAGCTCAGTGGTTAAGGTGTTGTACACCCAGTGGTCAGGGGTTCGATTCCCAGCATCACCAAGCTACCACTGCTGGGCCCCTGAGGACGGCCCTTAATCCTCAGCTGGATGAAATGTAAGTTGCTCTGGATAAGGGTGTCTGCTAAATGCTGTTAGTATAAATGCATTAATACCCTTTTTATATTTGTGTGTGTGTAGGAGCTGAAACAGCAGCTGGGTCACAGATTACAGCTGAATGATCTCCTTATTAAACCCGTGCAGAGAATCATGAAGTACCAGCTGTTACTGAAAGTGAGAGAGAATTCTGCCATCACAAGCACTTTATTGACGGATTAATTCATTCATTCATTCATTCACACAATTTGTTCATTAATTGTCTAGCGTTAATGATGATGCATACAGCTAGAGTTTCTGATACACAATGTACTTTGTGTCTTTCCGAGCAGGATTTCCTGAAGTACTACATCAAGGCTGGAATGGACATAGATGATTTGGAGGTATGAAAGTAGTGTATCCATGTTCCAGTAGTTATATTTAAATTAGCAAAAGGGGGCGTGGCGTAATATTTGTTCGGCTGCATCAAGAAACACAATGAAGTCAAATGGAATTGTTTTTACTCAACATGCTTACAAACATCAGCTTTAACGCAGTTTAAAAGTGTCTATTCCTGTCCCTCTTTCTCTCTCTCACACACACACATTCACACGCACACACTCTCTCTCTCTCTCTCTCTCTCTCTCCCTCACTGTCCCTGCAACAGAAAGCAGTAGAAGTGATGTGCTTTGTTCCTAAGCGCTGCAATGACATGATGAATGTGGGACGGCTGCAGGGCTTCGAGGTACGGCGCCAGACGGGAGCTGCAGTTTAGAACTGTCTTAACAAAGAAGGAAATAGTGGAGAGGTCTAAGCTGCCCTGGCTCCTAAATACATCTCTGTCTTTCCAGGGAAAAATCACTGCCCAAGGAAAGCTGCTTCAGCAAGACACGTTTATTGTCACAGAACAGGACAGTAGCTTCCTGTCCAGGCCTAAGGAGAGGCGGGTCTTCCTGTTTGAGCAAATCGTCATTTTCAGCGAGCCTATTGATCGGAAGAAAGGATTCTCAATTCCTGGATACATCTTTAAGAACAGCATCAAGGTGGGGCGTGTGTTTCAGGGATGCAAACTTGTGTGAGGCGGTGTGTGTGAGTTATACTATATGCCCAAAGTATTGTGGACATTTTACAGCACACACTCATATAGTACGTGTGCGTCGACACAGTGTCGTAGCATAACAATATTTTTTTGGCTGAGACTAAGAAACCTAAACACTGTTCCAGCATGACAATGCTCCTGTGCACAAACCCCCTGAGATCCATGAAGACCTGGTGTGTTATTGTTGGAGTGGAAGAACTCGAGTGTCTTGCACAGAGCCTTGATTCAACCCCGTTGAGCACCTTTGGTATGAACTGGAACACCGACTGAACCCCAGAATCTCCTCAACTAGCATTAATGTCTGATCTCATTAGCTGAACGAACAAATCCCCACAGACACACAACACAGTCTAGTGAAAAGTCTTTCCAGATGAGTGGATATTATTATATAAGGAAGAGTGAGACTACATCTGGTTCACAGATGTTCAAAAAATACATATGGATAGTAAATTATGTTGTAGAAAAATACATATGAGCAGTGGCAGACCACCAGGGGGGGGTTTCAGGTCAGGCAGGGGCCCCCTGTACTTTTCTACATCTGTAAATTAAATGATAAAATGTATATAACACAATCCAAACATATACACAAATCAACTTAGGCAGTCATCTGAAAATGGCTTTATGATAATCTGTAACATTTTCACGCTTTTATAAAAGATGTATGTACAAATTTAGGGGTGCCCAGAGGGGAAGTCAAGCTTGGGGGCAATGGCCCATCGCATTAGCCACCCTGTCAGTCGCTGCGATCTAATTTGCAGTATTTTTATTACCTCGTGATGTTCAGGGAAATGGTCTGTTGCTGCTCGTAGGTGGAAATTACTGCTCGCTTAAAGCTTAAATCACGTTTGCTAAAGACATTTTTCCTATTAGAATAATATGAACATAATTTCCTACCCTTGATGATTTGAGCTGAGGATAATTGACTTTTATAGCAGGTCAAGAGTTTTGGAGCTACCATATGAAAAACCTGTAACAGTATCCTAGTCAGTCTATTATTCATTACTATTATTAGTCATTGCTATTAGTGCAGGGGTGTCAAACTCAATCACACCAGGGGCCAATATTTAAAACATACTCTAAGTTGCATGCCAAAGGGGATTTTTTTATTTTATTTATTTATTTATTTATTTATTGTAATCATTATCATCTTCATTAGTCCAACCAGGCCGGGTTTTTTTCTCCACACTCCAATGATAATTAACCCCACTAACATTTCCCATGGTAAATAACTTTACAAACCCAAAATGTCCCTTTTCGTTCTTGACTTATGCATTCCAGCCCCATCCAAGAGCTCCTCAAGTGATACAGAAGTGTGTCAATGTGCATTGTAGGAAATGTAGTTTATGCTTAATGTATGCCTTAAATTAGTATATTCTTTCATTTTAACACAACCATACGCATTTTTGTGTCTCGAGGGACATTTAAAATGTCACATGTGTATTATTGTATATTCGTAGTAGAGTAAACAATAAACTCTCAGGATGTTGAATTTATGCCATTTGTCAGACACTTTTATCCAATGCAATTTATATTTTTCTGATTTACAAAACTGAGCAGTTAAGGGTTATGGGCCTTCCTCAGGGGCCCAGCAATGGCAGCTTGAGGGACCCTAATATTTGTCGTCACAACGTCTGATCAGTTGTCCATCTTAACCATTGAGTTACCACGGCCCACCAACCTACTGATATGTATTATGGTCTCGTGTGTGTCTCAGATGAGCTGTTTGGGCGTGGAGGCGTGTGTAGAGGGGGACCCGACTCGCTTTGCACTGACATCCCGTGGTGCTGATGGCAACACCGTGCGCTTTGTCCTGCAGTCTTTTTTGGAGGACATCAGCAGGTCCTGGGTGAGCGACGTAAGCCAGATTCTGGAGACACAACGCAATTTCCTTAACGGTGAGTGATGCTCATCTTCATCATCATCATCATCATCATCATCATCATTATTATCAGCATCATCATCATCACCATCATCATCACCACCATCATCATCATCATCATTATCAGCATCATCATCATCATCATCATTATCAGCATCATCATCATCATCACCACCATCATCGTCATAATCATCATCATCACCATCATCATCATCTTTATCGTTTAACAATGATATAAAAAAGCAACAGAGCTCAAAAGCACATCTTAAGAACTAAAGTGTAAAATTTATCTTATGAAACTATGTATAACGTATTGTATAACGTAAACGCACAAACACGTAAACGCTGTGCCAAATTGAATATGCAGAAAACAACTGACCACACCAGCTTACAATGCGCTAGGAAAAAGGGAGCAACTGTAAAAAAGGAACAATGTTTTTTTTTTATTAATTAGGACACGCCTCCTTCAAGTTTGCAATTCCATGAATGTTTTGTTGTGCTTTGTTGCGTAGCTCTGCAGTCACCCATCGAGTACCAGAGAAGGGAGAGTAAGAGTAACAGTCTGGGCCGCACCATGAGACCGCCGATGTGTACAACATCTGGCCTGAGGCCGCACTCATCGGCGTCCATGGATAGACAGAGAGCACCATGCCTGCGTGCTTATAACACGTCCCTGCCCTCCCTCTACCTGTCCAGCCAGGGGCCTGCTAATACATCTGCACAGCTAGAGGTACTGACCTCATTAACATACACACTCCAAATGAGCTTGTGCACTTGGACAAAGTTTGAGAACAAAAGCAAACATGTCCATCCTGTAGAACAGGAATTATGGAGTTTGTATTGCAGAGCCATAAAGATAACAATCACCTGCTTTAATCCGATCACAACGAAGAAGCTCGAAAACCTCCTTTAACAAAGTTTTGATCTGACTATTTTAATCTGGGAAATATATAGTATGCTGACTTTCCGTGTGTGTGTGTGTGTGTGTGTGTGTGTGTGTGTGTGTGTGTGTGTGTGTGTTAAAGTCAACACAGCGATGCAAGCTGGAGTCTCGGCTGAAGGCCCGACCGGTTTCCCCGACCCATGTTCAACTGGGGTTCAGTGAAGAGCCCAGCTTCTTGCCTGCTGTCCACTCCTGCCAGACAGTGTCCAATGGCGTCCACCCAACCAGTGCACAAGGCTCACAGGTGCACACGCTCTCATTCACACATGTTTACAGCATGGCTGGAAGACAGGGCTGACCATTCATTTTCACAGAACGGCTGACGTTGCTGCAAATTTCCATTCCAACCAAATAAATTCCGAATCATTACAGACAATGAACTAATTCATATAGCGTTCCTTTCTATTTCGCTTTCCTTTTCTCGTCCTCTTTTCTTCTTTGAGCCCCTGATAAAAGACTTCTCAGATAATTACAAGTAGCCAAATGTTAATAGATTCAAATATCAGATCGCATTTATCACATACACACACACGTAGTGAAATGTTTTTATTACGTTTATCCCAACTTACGAATTTGAAGGTTGGATCTGGACATCCCTACTTAATGATGTCCTCACTAGAAAGAGGCTTCAGCGCTCCCTCTTCTGGCAACCAGCAGAAGCACAACTGATGAGCTTCAGAAATCGTGACAGATATTATTTGTGACGTAGACTGTTGTTGACCGCAATGAATATTGCTAGTGCATAGCAAGTATCCTACACCTGTAACTCCTTTAATACCTGGAGTCCACCCCACGGGACCAGTGACCGAGTAATACCGTCTGCTCTTGACTGACAGCTCAACAATAGCAGTGTTGGCTTGGATTGCCAGATCTGCAGGCCCATGCTACAACACAAACAGGAAGGGAAAGGGAAGTGTAAGATCCTTATCAACAGCCTGATTGTTCTCGTCCCATGTTGGAGTTAAGTGTTGTTTTGAAGAAGGCTGTTGAATAATGAAAACATGCCTGATGATGAATATATTTTTCGGGAACGCTCAGCTCTGGAAGGAATAAGTGGCCATTTAAGTTTCTCTCCACTAACCACTAATGAGCAACTGCCAGTACTTTATTTTCTATGGTAACTTTTGTGGGTACGAAAATAGTTACGATAAAAGTTACCAGTAATTAGTTAGTAATTAGAGAGAAAAGCTTGACATTCCCCAAAGTGACACAGCCAAAGCAGTGTGTGTGTGTGTGTGTGTGTGTGTGTGTGTGTGTGTGTGTGTGTGTATATACATATATGTGTGTGTGTATGGATCTGAACATCTGGATAGGTGTGCTAAAAACCAGAGCACATGTTGGATCTATATTGACATTTACGTTATTTGACAGACACACTTATCCAGAGGAACCTGCCTTCCTCAGGGGCCCATCAGAGGCAGCTTGGTTGTGCTGGGAGTCAAACCTACGATCTTCTGATCAGCATTCACAAACCTTCATTACCTTAAATACCTTAATGATTCACTGAATCATTCACATGTACACTGTATAGTCCTAATAAAGCAGTAAAAGCTCTAAATATAACACGCCCCAGCTGCAAATGGCTCCGTTGTGTTTGGCATATGAATATTTTTTAAATCCCAGATGTTATTAATAAAGACCTTGTGGAAATGTTTTAGGAATGTATCTGAAGCTGAAATCAAGGTGCTATTTGGTATAATAGTCATTTTCCTTTTCTAATCCAGCAGACAGGAGAGAGTGTTTCCAGGCCACCGCTGTGGGACACACAAGCATCAGCTCCAGGCGTCTGCTCCAGTCTACAGCACTCCATTCACCTAGCCCAGCTGGATGAAGACGAACTTTGAGCTGCTCTTGAACTCTGACCCCGGTTGCCTTAGAAGACTGTTACAGCCTGTTACGTGTCCACTTTAGCACTCAGGACGGATTTAATCTGTTCCTGTCCTTTCCTCTCACGCTGACCTGAATGACCAAGTCACTTTTTTTTTCATTGTTTTTTCTTCCTCCTTGCCTTTTGTTCCATAGTTTAATAACCATTCCTGCATTGGGAGGTCACTGGAGTCGAATGAACTTTTTATGAGTGTCATGAGCATATAAGAGTGTGTAAATGTGCATGTGTGTTGTGTGTGTGTGTGTGTGTGTGTGTGTGTGTGTGTATGTGCAGAAGACATTGCTTCAGTGATTGTAAACATGTTTGAGTATTTTCCCTTAACGATGTGCTCTGCTGTTTAGAAGACTTATAGCAAGAATTACAGAGCCTTTATAGGGCTCAAGGCCTGTTTACAAAGGTCAGATTTTTTATCTGTAACTGGGATAGATAGAGACTGCTGGGATACATCCATTCTCCAAAAGGAGCCAGTTAGAAACTGACTGACGATGCAGAATATATATATATATTTGTATATAACGTACGTTAAAGAGCGACTCTGTGCATGAAGACGCAGTAGCTTAAGTGTCTCTTCACTGAACGTGGACATGTCCAGTACTGTGTTTCTGAATTCTGTTTGACCATATAGACTGTACTGTTTGATCTGAGTGGAAGAACAACAGATAGAGCTGCAGTTACTGCTCAACACAACCGGCTGTGGAGAGTTGGAAAAGGATGGGACTGTTTCAGCATGAATGCACTTTGTGTGCTCTGGGATTCAACACACTTTTCTACAGGCTGTGTATTATTACAACAGAGCGACAATCTGTGGAAGTGTCAGTTACTGAATTGTGTTTAAACTATTCCCATCCTGACGCATGCTTCCTAACTGACTGTTTAATAGAGAATCAAAGACGAGGAATATTAGGAGAATTAAATGCTTTAAGAAAAGCTCCTTTGACGAAACATCACCCGGTGCCAAAAGGAGTCAAAGCCAAAGCCCTTAAAGATTAAAGAAACCATTGCAAACTAAATTATTACATTTTTGCATTTTTTAAGTGCATTAATATAAATGTTGTTTAATACAAAGACATTTATCCAGACAAATATTCCTCAAACCTCTCGACTAAGTGAACTGAAGTTTCCCATTAGGAAATAATTTTAAAACTTAAAAAAACAAAAACAAATTATTATTAAAGTGTTTTATTAAATTTTACTCTTACTCCTTTGGCAGAATTAATGTAAAAATTAATGTAAAAAAAGAAACAAATTAAACATAACATGATTGTATTTATGTTTAGATATTTTTACTTGTCATTTCATCACAGGACATTTATTCCTTTTCTTTCCTCCTTCCTTCAGAATACACACACTTTAACCAGTAGAGGTCACAGAAGCCTCTAAAATCTTTAAGGATGGCATTAGCAAACCACCTTCTTTAGTGACCAATGCACTTTTAGTTGAGGATCAGCCAAAAAATGTTTTGCCTCAATTCTACTCTACAGTAGGAGAAATAATGTTTAAAAAAAAGTTTTTTTTTTTTTAAACAGTTTTTTACTTTTAAATTTTAAAAATCTATTTGAGCTTTGTTCTATACCTAAAGACTTATTTGTTGACAAAAAATTACATTTAACAGCCAAACCTGAATAATTTACAATCCGGTTTAATTACTAAAAACAAACCAAGAATATAATATGAATGTAATGATTCAGTGATCCACTCTAAATCACTTTATGGATAAAGATAAAAATCATTTTTTTATTCGTCGCCTTTTACAGAATGTCCTTATGATAATATTTAAGCTTTAGGAAGACTTGGCCATAATGCAATATTGCACCAAATGACAGATCTTTTAATTCTACACATTTGAAAGGCTAACTCTAAGATACTGTCCTCTTGTTACTTGTCTGGATTATTTTATCCCTGTATCAGGAATGGCATCTCTTCTGCTGACTTTTGCACAAATCTAGACTATCGCATGCTTTGTTCCAGATGTTTTAGTAAGCAAAAACAAGGAAGACAGACAAGATACCCTAAATGTCTCTGTGACAGATGTTGTGGTATCGTATGAAATAAACTGGCTTTTTTGGAATACACACATTGTACGGTCTTGACATTTCACTCGCCATTTATGTTACCATTAAAAAAAAGTAGTATAGTAATGCTATAGCAAAAGTTACTTAGCATAAGCTAATAAGAAGTAGCATAATGTAACGAACTCGCAGACACAGATGTAGTAGGATCCATTTGCAGGAGGTCTTTATTTACACAATGTAAATCTAATTTGAGCATGTGAGTCAGGAGATTCACATACATAGATACAGGACTGGGCTAGATCCAATATAACTAG
>JAOUQX010083735.1:0-11818 GCA_028566295.1 Liobagrus marginatus
GCGAGTATAGCAGAAAACCCAAGTTTGCGAATGAAAAATGGGGGGGTCGACTTATACACCGGCATATACGGTATATACGTTTACATTATACACAGTGTATATACAGCAGCGGTGCAGAAGTTCTTACCTCTAGTCCAGGGCTCAGACTTTCCCTGAGGATCTCGGAATGATTCTTCTCGTGGACAAACTCGAGTGCTTTCTTCCGGTCCTCTAAAGGAAACGCAGGATTGAATGTGTGCACCAGCAGCCGACCGATCTGAATCCGGAACGTGTCTCTGCAGGACCAGAGGATGCGACTCCACTGCTGTCGTGGTGCTCCACTGTGTCCTGTGTTTCCCTAAAGGACAGAAATCCAGTCTGTGTTCATCATAATCAAACCCTGATCATAACGCGTTAAAGGAATGTACGGAATGTGTGAGTGAGGCGTGTTACACTAACCAGCCCAATACGTATTCCCTCCATCATGAGCTTGAGAAGATCTTTGTGGAAACATGTCATATCAGCGAGTGTGAAAGCAGCAGGATGTGTGTGGCTCGTCTGGTCAGATATTTGTTCAGCAGGTAAAGGTGTGTTCACGGTGTGATCAGAACACTCTGGAACGTTCAAGAGTTCAGTAAAGCCCTTACTGTTGTCTGTTAAATGATTAGAGATAATGAACACAAAGATAATTAATCACATTTAAATATAGAGTTACACCAACATTATTTACAGCATTCCAATAACTTTATATTTATATTTTTCCTTTATATTATTTATTTTATTGTTTATTATTGTTTATATTATTTATTATTTTGTTTATATTATATTGCCTTAACAGAGTTAGCATACTGTTTTGCTACATGAAAAAAAATCATTATTATTATTCTGAGAACATTCGTTTTAAACACAAACCCTCCTAGAGCTTTCAAGCGACTTACGCAAACTTGGCCAAGTTCCGCCTATTCGGACCCGGTGCGGAATTCAGATTCCAGAATTTTCTGAACAGAAGCTCAAAGTGTCCAAATTCCCCAAAGAATTACATTTAAAATCTGTCTTAATGAGACTATAATATTTAATATTTTAAATATATTAACTGAGACTGTTATATCTCATTAAGATTTCCATCAAACTCAAGAAATTGTTCAGACAGATGAGGAAATTGTTTTTGAAATGGGTCGGAATTTCAGATTTCCCATACGGGGCATTCAAAATTCCCAAAAAATTCTCATTTAATAACTATATAAGCAGAATCACAAAATTTACAGGAAATGGCCATGTGACTTATCAAAATGCTCAGCATAGTAACGGGAACTGCATGATGGGCATTATAGTTATGTCACATGTTATGGGTAGACGCACCCAAAAAAATGGGCAAAGTAAAAAAGTCAAACCAATGTGGCCATGTGACGTATCAAAACTCTGAATAATGATGAGAATTATAATAACGATTCAACTTCCGAGCATAACCCTAACCCTAACTTTACAAATCTAGTTTATTGTTCTTTAGTGTACATTATCCCCACAGACACGAAAGAAATAATAAAAGTAAGAATAAATAGTAAGAAAGTCAGATTACAAAATGTACCATAGTATATAATTCTGTTGACAGCCAGCACTAAGAGTCTCTGAAGTCTCTGAATGAATTCGCTCTCGTTCGCTCTGATCGGATTTTCCCGACTCATTCGCCGCTGCATCATTTGGCCGAGTTCATCATTAGCCACAGAGCGCATCCGCATCAGCAGTGAATCGGAGTGTACTAAAGAGAATCTCTTCTGGCCTGGGCCACACACACACACACACAGGCGCACACACACAGGCGCACACACACACACAATAAAGTCATTAAACACAAAAAATTTGGACATATTTATGCTGTATTCATGTCCAAGCTGTAACTTGTAATTTGTATTAAAAACGTTACTTTAACAGTATTGCTTTAGATCAGTTACTATACAAACACAGTACCTGGTTAAATGTGTTAGGGTTAGGGTTATGTAATGTTCAACATTAGCATTATAATTAATGCACAGCGTGTGTGATGTAGAGTTCATGAAGGTGGGAAACCACATTATTATTATTATTATTACTACCCACAAATGCAACATTACTTTTATCTTATTGTGCTGCAAGTCGAAGGTTAATGATTTCCTTTAGCATCAGGTTAACAACATATTAGTGATCACACACTTCAGCACTAGTAACTTGTTCGTGTACCGGGCAGTCAAGCGTTAAGCAGGTCAACGAAACGTAAATACTGCTCCTCCATGTGTCCAATAGTTTGAGAACTAAACCATTAAGTAATCTACAGTGACCCTCACACACAACCCTGAGGCACGAACAGGGACAAAAATGCAGCTCCTAGTTCTGAGATCAGTTTCATGTTATAATATTAATCTAATATTAACATTTATCATAATACATAAACAGATTTTACAAACTTACACTAAAACAATTTCTTGGCCTCTTGTTAAATGATATTCTGTCAGTAGCACAAGACTAGTGTGATATCCATGTATGTAAGTTATTGACTCTACTATTATTATTATTATTATTATTATAATGTATTAGTATACATTAAGGCTTCCTTATGTAAAAAATGTGTCACACAGACCCTAGAACACACTTAATACTCTGGTTTATTAAATTAATTTGTTCCTTGTTTGTACAACGTTCACTCGACTCTGATGCATTAATGACATCATCCACTATGCATCACTAATCATCTTTTAATGCCAGAAACAATCAGCACTCGTTAAACTGAACAAGGCTTTACTGTTCCATGCTGCTGCTGGGGTCAAAGAACAGGATTAAAATAGTCTTCTTTAGTATAGAAGGTTAGTGGAAAAGAGTCTTTACTCCACAGCAAACAGTGTGAGAGAAGACGGCGTAGATTACGGCGTAGATTACGGAGTAGATTACGGAGTAGATCGCGGCGGTTAGGGACCAAATATCTACCTGTTTCAGAGAGTGAAAAAAAGGATAAAAACTCGTTTGGGAAATGGTGAGGACTGTCCACGGACAGGAATCTGAAGGCAGAAGGTATCTGGCCGTAGGAACAGCAGTGCTGCCGAGGAAAGTGGGGAATTATGGAGTCTTTCAGACCTACTGAACCTTTGGGGGGGGGCAGGTAATATTAAAATCACAACAACGCTTTAATTATGGTTTTATAAATCATACAGACGTCATATCTTCGAGTTCTTTCATTATTCTTGAGGACACCAGCCACCAAACATCTCGACCCACAGAGCTGATTTAGTTAAACGTTCTGTATATGATCATGGCAATTATTTCTACATACAGATAAAGAACAATCACAAAGCTCACGTTTAATTAATAAAATGAAAAACAGAAAGTCTTAATCAGCTGTTTTTATGGATCCAGAACGTTTACAGATCATATAGAGATCATACATTCAGCTGTGTGTTAACAGTGTGTGGTGTGTTTACGCTGCTGCGTCTCACCTGCGATGCTTCTGCGCTTCTGAAGGGCCGTGTGCTGCGGGGGGGCAGTGGTAGCCACCGGGAAGCTCGACTTGAAAGGGTCCTGATTGGTCGTCGTCTTGATGAAGTCAATGGAAGATATGAGGACACGGAACTGCAGCGCCCTCGCCGTTTCTAACAGGTAAACAGGTCAGAGTCATAATGTAGAATTAATTAATAACGTTATTATGGTGTAAGTACCTGATGTGTTCGTTACCCCGAGTGCGCTTTACTTTGCTTTCCTGCATAAAACCCAGCAGAGTGATGAGATCCTCAATGATGCGGAAGTATTGAGCCCCAGAGGAGCTGCAGGCGTGAACCGTCACTGAAACCAGCAGCTGCTGAATGTCACATAGAAGAAGTCTGTAGTCACTTTGAGGAATTCTGTAAAAGAAGTAAAAATATTAGTCATTTGTATGAAATATCCCTTTAACTAAATGTGTCTATGTGTCGGCTGTATAGAAGAACACTTATTAATTAATCATCGTGGTTACCCGTTCTCAAGGCCATTGAGTGTGGACAAGGTGTTGATGAGGACGTAGAGGAGGCCGTGGTCCAGCAGGATATCGGCCAGTTTGGGGCAAACGTTCAGCAGTTGCAGTAGAAGACACAACGCATTGTGGACCAGCGAGGGTTCATACAAAGAGTTTTCCAAAAGCCCCAGTATGGGCACCACAGATCGCTTTCTGAACGGAGAAACATTGTCCATGTCCTCCAGATCAAGGCTAGTTTAAAAAAGCAGAAAAATCAGATAAGATAAAAGCTTAATGTTGTGTTCGTATTATAATCAGATAAATATTTCTAAATAAACACCTTTTTAAAAGATTAAGCACAAAACATTTAAATAAAGTGAATTAAATGATACTCACTCCTCCTCTAAGTTTACGCTCCGGCCGAACAACATCCCCAAAAAACACTCCAACACCCCCCGAGTGCCCTGGTGCATGTACAGCTGGTTGGCCAGCAGAGAAAAGCCGTGGTTCCTTATGAACTTCTCCTTCTGTTCCCTTTGGGCTCGGCTGAAATACGCATCCAGCAGCTGTGTGTGTGTGTGTGTGTGTGTGTGTGTGTGTGTGCGTGCGAAGAAACCATGACATATCAATCCACGCTCATCATCACACAATCCATCATTTTAAACGTGTTTTCTCAATAATAGGAATATATAATATTGTACAGTTACCATAAAGACAATCCTGTACAAGAACATTCATCAGCTTTACCATCATTAACCAGATGTTAACATTAACCAGATGGTAACATTAACGTGTGCTGTATCACAAGCTTTATTTATATAGAACACAATAATATAAAAGTGGTCTTGAGTACCTTTAGGACCCCTTGTTGGATGAGAGGAGACGGATGGTTCACCAGGACAACAAGGTCTTCAGGCTGGATCATCTTGTCCATCACCTGCTCCAGCATGACGTCTGGCAGCAGTAACAGGACGTTTCTCAGCCGATCGTACAATCCACAGCAGATCAGAACCACAAAGTCGTCAGTACCAGACCTGAAACACAGAGAACCAAATAAATACCAAGAAAGAAAAAGATTTAAATAACGTTATTAAATTATAACAGCAACATTTTTTGCTTAATTACTGTAAAAATGATTCAGAAGAACTAATAAAGTCACTCTTACCCGTCGCTTGTCTTGCTGTGTGTTCGGTCATAGCCGGGTGAGTAGGTGTAACTCTCCACATCATCGTTTGTGGTGGTGCGGTCAGTAACGCTCGGCCAGCGACTGACGGCCATACAACCGGTTTGAGCTGGAAAAGCCAGACCCAGACTAGCAAGCTCACTGTGACTCCTTTGGAAACACTGGATTCCTTTAAGACTATCAGGTCTCTGTAAAGACTCTTCTCCTCCCGCGCTGCCCCCCGGCGCCGTCTGAGCTTCATGATCTTCTCTTACGCTGATGGAGGATTCGTGACCAACATCATCAGCTACATCCAGAGAATCACACACTGTCTCACACACCGTCTTGACGGATTCGCAGCTGTTCAGGATCTGATCCTCTCCACCTTTCAGCATTTCTGTGTTATTAAAGTCATGCTGTACAGTCAGGGAGGAAGCCTCATCCAAGTCACATGACCTCTCAGGAGCTCTGCTACCCGCATCCGTACCAGCTGTGGGGTCCGAGGAAATATAAGGAGTAAAAATGTTTGCAGTGTGAAATGATGGAGGATCTGGAAAAGATGGCATGAGCATGTCAGTATAATAATATATTTATTTATAGTTACAAATCAACTCGGTCTGAACTCAAATGTTTTCTTTAGTAACCTTCAACATTAATTACGCATATATTTAATAATTACACAAAACTTGGGTGTTTATTAAACGTAATTAAGTGTCTAAACTATATTTTTTCATTACAAAAGAAAATCACAGCATACCAACATCATTAAACCCATCATCACGTCCTCAGACTTGGCATACGGTGGGACGTTTGGCGCGTGGGGCGTTTGGCGTGTGGGGCATATGGCGTTTGGCGAGTGGGGCATATGGCGTTTGGCGCGTGGGGCATATGGCGTTTGGCGCGTTTTACCTTCAGGACGTACGTCGGTAAATGGAGCTGGGGAGAGCGAGATGATGGAGCTAGCGCTGGACTTCCCCTCACTACTGTGCTGACGGAGATACATCATAGTCTGGACTTTCTCCTGGTACAGTTTACCATCTGAAAATGTAATGTACATAATATCATATATAATATCACTCATGGGGAACGTGGGATTTAAACACACAATATTTTATTTTACTTCCCACGGTGGAGGTGTTATAAAGCAGCAACTGTATTTAAATGATAAATCCTTACAGATTCTCCAGCTGCTTTATTACTAAAGATCCAGATGTTTGGACGCTTTCTAACTCAAACTGGATAAAAGTGGGTGTGCAGATTCATTTACACACTTTCATCCAGAGTCACTTACATTTATCTCCTTTTAGTTTGGTGTGTTGGATGTTATATCCCCCACTAAAAAGAAAAAAGGTACTAAACAAGTTTTATCTTTCCATTCAATCTACAATTAACTCATTAATTTTTACATGACTGTTTAATTTACTCAATGGACGCATTCACATCTGCTGCAGTGGTAACTCCCTCACCGGTATGTAGAAAGAAGTAAAAGCTGGAGGGTGTGTGGCACACAAAGGTGTTGGTAGGCGGGTGCACGGCTAGCAGGAAGTTGTAAAGCAGACGCAGCAGGTCCAGGTCAGGGGGAGACCCGAGTACTTCCCGAACAATTTTAATGAAGGAGATACACACTCCCTGCGGAACGGAGGCCGTGTGCTCATCCTGATTCTCCTGTGGATGGTAGAAGGTCATGAAGGTACAGTTCATGGGGGTGAGGTGGGGGCAGGGGCGGGGCATCTTACCTGAAGCACTTGGCAGCTGAGCAGAAAGCGCTGCACCAGTTGGGCTTTGAGCAGCTGCTGAATGTTGAAGGTTTGCTGAGGATGATGTTCTCTGATAAGAATCTCTAAAGCACCCAAAAGCGTCTCCCACACACCACTCTGACAAAACAAAGCCATCATAAACCCGTCATGTGACACACACACCTGGAAAAAAACGATTTATTATTTGGTGAATGTGTTTTACCAGAGCTTTAAGCCAAATCTTCCAGTCCAGTAATATTTCAGAGAGCAGCCGCAGGTCCTGGAGCACCGCCGTGGACTGTGTGTCCATATGCCACTGACCGTCTGCTTTTAATATCAATATAGAGCCACTACAGCAACCATCCAACAGAGTCTACACACACACACGCGCGCGCACGCACGCACACACACACACATGCACGCACACACACACACAAGGTGGAAAAGGAGGAAAGGTCTAAGTTTGACAACTGTAGGCTAAATGTATTAAAAGTAAATAAAGTAAATGTTTAACGATTCCTGATTAACACACAGAACCGTTTTTATACTTTCAGAATGTCGCAGTGTTTAATGTGAACTCTGTTTAGACACATAAAGCACATTCTAAATGTTTCATGCATTAACCCTAACCTTAAGGATGTGATATCCCACAATGCATTTGGTGTTCATGAGGACTTGGTGGATCATAGAGTATCCGTGACAGAACTCCATCTCGTGCATGCGATGATGATTGTGTTTAACCAGCGACAACAAAACCTGCAACGCCGACGCCTGTGTCTCCTCACAATCACTGAGCTCCACTGCCTGAGAGAGGGAGAGAGAGAGACAGAGAGGGAGGGAAAGAGAGACAGACAGACAGAGAGAGAGAGACAGAGAGAGAGAGACAGACAGAGAGGGAGGGAGAGACAGACAGACAGACAGAGAGAGAAAGAGACAGACAGAGAGACAGACAGAGAGATAGAAAGGGACAGAGAAAGAGAGAGAGACAGACAGAGACACACAGACAGAGAAAGAGAGAGAGAGACAGACCGAGAGGGAGAGAGAGAGAGAGAGAGAGAGAGAGAGAGAGAGAGAGAAAGTCAGAGATAGAAACAACCTTCCTTCAAATGAACTGGAACTTCAGCATGCACGAAACATCTAAACACCATCGGATGGAGATAAAGACTGTGTGTGAAGGCTGGTGATAGATCGGAGTAGATCACAGATCATTAATTAGACAGTTATGGAAGTGATTAACGTTTAAATAATTACCCGAGCAAAGAGAAAGATGAAAGCGCCGGAGCCGCCGATGTTATGTAGACAGCTGTGGAGTCCAAGCGGCTGTGAAGCCTCCAACTGCATCAGTGTCAGAGGCTCCAACACCGAGCTGTGCACCGGTTTAACACTGAAGGGCCTCTGGAACACTACAGGAGTCTTCACCTGAGCTTTTAGACGAATCACTGGCTCATAGATGGTGTAGCTGGAAGGATTGCTTGGAGAGTAGACAACAGCGAGGCTCTCCTGGGCCATGTCACATTTATACAAGAGAAAAAGAACAGAAAGCCATGAACACACTCCATACATTATTTATATACCGTTTAATCTACGGCATCTGTATCATATCTCTATTTTTGTTCAATCCTCTCAGCATGCGGCCCACACACTCCGGACCAGTAAATGTGAAGAAAATACTTGTGGAAAATAAATAGCTTCTTTGTTTTGTCTCAAGGGTGTACATACTTTTGCACTGGGCTGTAATTAAACTCGTAACACGTATAAAAATGGCATCACATCTATGAGCTTTAACTTACAATAAAAAATGAAGCGTCTATTTCCGAATTCCTTGTCAGCAGTTCGCGAATGTGCTCACACTCGAGCGCTTCCGGAGTGATGTACTTGGAGAATGTCCCACTGGGCTTTCCGTACTTGCATGGCATGATGGAAGTAAGGTCAGGGCCATGTGTGTACAGATAAAATGCCTCTTCAGTGTTTATTCTGGAGCCTTGAACAGAAAAACACACATTTAATCTTCCTGCTACAAAAGTCTGAATTGTAATTTAAACTCTGCTGCTTCTGTTTTTATCATCATTTAATATTAAAAAATTATAGAATAAGAAACACCAGTAATTACCCATCTTCTAAAAGCCCCGGGGTATAACAAAGGGGTAGAGAGGGTTACCCCCATGAACGAGATCTATAAGAAAGGAATCCTACCGTTAAACAGAAGCACGTTGCCCATGTCCAGGCCGTAAGTGGAGTTTGGTGGCGACTGGTCTGTGGTGTTTACATAATGCCCAAGCATGCAGAAAGTTTTAGTACTCTCAGATGACAGACTGGACTTCCTGGGCAGCGTGTAGTCTAAAGACACCTCACATTTTCTGGTGAAGTTACAGACAGACATTAAAGGAGTTCCAGCAGCATTCAGGTCTATTTTACAAAGTAAAGTAAAAGTTTAAAGTTAAGTTTATTGGTCACATGCACATCATACAGTACAACATACAGTGAAATTCTTTGATTCCGCATATCCCAGCATACAAATTTGAGCGTTGGGGTCAGAGCGCAGGGTCAGCCAGAACGAACGGTGCCGCTGGAGCAGGTGAGGTTAAGGGCCTTGATCAAGGACCCAATGATGGTGGCTTGCCTGGTGTGAGGCTTGAATCCCTGACCCTCTGATCACTGACCCAGAGCCTTATACCATTGAGCCACCACCACCGTTAAATTGAGCCACCACCACCCTTGCAACCTAGTAAACTAACATTTACTAACTTTTACAAATTAACTAACATTTAATAACTTTCACAAATTAACTAATATTTACTAAATTTAACATAGTAACTAACATTTACTAACTTTTACAAAGTAACTAACATTCACTAACTTTTACAAAGTAACTAACACTTACTAACTTTTACAAAGTAACTAACATTTACTAACTTTTACAAAGTAACTAACATTTACTAACTTTTACAAAGTAACTAACATTTACTAACTTTAACATAGTAACTAACATTTACTAACTTTTACAAAGTAACTAACATTTACTAACTTTTACAAAGTAACGAACATTTACTAACTTTTACAAAGTAACTAACATTTACTAACATAGTAACTAACATTTACTAACTTTAACATAGTAACTAACATTTACTAATTTTAACATAGTAACTACATATTAAAATATGTAATAATTATTATGTGTATGTAATAAAATGCTTTTTTGTCCAGACAGTTTATTATAAATAATATTTGAATAGTTGTGAGAAACTTACTTGATGCCACAAACCCAGAGTGCCAAGCAACCGTGGATGTTGTTCTTGCCCTCGGGCTGCTGTGTGTAAGTGAGAGCGAGATGTTGCCAACAACCTGAACTCAGTACATCATGTAGAGACTCGGCCTGGGCCAGAAGTCCGGCCTTCATTTCATCATCAGGATCAACACACATCCTTAAATACAGACACCAATCCACAGGTTAGTTCAGATAAACATGACTTATTCAGTTATTTAACACTCTAACAAACACTGATGTCTCATTCCATGTGACTCGTACCTGAAGATGCAGGATCCCGTACACAGGTCAGTCCACACCTGCAGCATTAGTGCTTTAGATCCGACAGAAACAACGTGGAGGAGGTGATTTGGTCGTTGCAGGTTCAGAAACTGGAATCCATAAGCTGGAAAATCAAGATACGCAGATACAATCACACAGTAAAATACATGTATATATTTATAATTCCATATTTCACTGCATATCCCGGTTTAACTTAGTTGGGATCAAAAGTTTGTGGACACATGCTTTATACTGAAATTGGTTTTGCCATTTTAATCATTATAAATACTTTATTAATAAGTTTTAAACCTTCATTTCATTCGAAAGCATTTCACTGTATGTTGTACCACGTATAATGTGCATGTGACAAATAAACTTTGAACCTACAGACATGATGTGCTGATCCTCTGATAGATCTTTACTACAGCTGTCTTTCTGTTCACATAATTATTACTGATCATTTTTGTAGTTTTATTAATTTACTACCTGACAATTAAATCATTAAATCAGTTAAATTTCACCAGTTGTTTAAAGTTATTCTTCACCTCCGTCTGTAGGTTTATCATCACTGTTGTTTTTCACAGTTCGGACCCAGAGAGAGGCACTAAAGCCACTAGCCATGTGGGGCCAGCAATTCTGCCCAACCAGGGGCAGGTGGAGAGGAGCAACGTGCCAAGGAGAAGCCTGAAAATGTGGAACATGCCGGTCGCTCTCCCGCATCCCTGCGCCAGGTTTGCCCACACACAGAGTACCCACTGACCCCCCGATGCCGCTTGTTCCGTCCGTGTAGGTACCCGGGGACATGGGAAAAGACAAGTAATGTAGCGGCTCCATTTCTGCGTTAGCCTCAACCATCTGGAGAATTCCGGTCAGCAGAATGTCCTAAAGCAGAACAGAACGAGAGTTAAAGAGGGACAGAACTCAGAACGCTCTGATGTCACCCAGATGAGGATGAGTTCCATCTCGAGTTTAACTTTCTCACCTCATTAAGGATAATGATCACACGCATTAAAGATAAAATTGTGCTCTAGAAATACATCTTAACTGAGGGTCATGTGACCTAGAAGGAGTCTTACAATGGGCGGGGTCTTCTCCAGGAAGAGGTGTATGAACAGAGCCACTTCCTCTGCTGTTATTCTGTCTTTCACCATTAAAACCAGCAGCTCCATTAGAAGGGTCTGACACTCTGTAACGACCAATAAACAAACAGGTAGGACTATGTACTTTTACACACACGCGTGCGCGCGCACACACGATTTTTATATTACTCCATTTTTAAAATATCAATCTTATTTTTGATCAAATATTCTCTAGTTAATTTGACAAAAAACTAAAAGTTTAAACCCCATGTACAATAGTTTTACTTTGATATACCGTATTTTCCGGTGTATAAGACGACTTTCTACACCCAAATTATAATACCAAAATAGGGGGGGCCGTCTTATACGCCGGGTACAGAAAAT
>JAOUQX010083795.1:0-11809 GCA_028566295.1 Liobagrus marginatus
AAAAAAATGCATTATGAAAATCCGCGAAATAGCGAATCCGCGATAAGTGAACCGCGAAGTGGCGAGGGATCACTGTATTAGGCAGTAAGCGAACAATCAAGCATAACATTTTGACCACTGAAAGGTGAGGCGCAGAACAATGATTATTTCTTCATCACCAATCATGTTAGCGGGTGGGATATGTTACTGTTACTGGGTGGGATATATTAGGCAGTAAGTGAACATTTTGTCCTCAAAGTGTTAGAAGCAGGAAAAATGGGCAAGCGTAAGGATTTGAGCGAATGTGAAATTTGTGATGGCTAGACGACTGGGTGACAGCATCTCCAAAACTGCACCTCTAATGGGGTGTCCCAGTCTGAAGGGGTAAGTATCTATCAAAAGTGGTCCAAGGAAGGAACAGTGGTGGACCAGTGACAGGGTCATGGGCGGCCAAGGCTCACTGATGCACCTGGAGAGTGAAGAAGCCCAAACTCACAACTTACAGGACTTAAAGGATCTACTGCTAACATCTTGGTGACAGATACCACATACACACCTTCAGGGGTCTAGTGGAGTCCACGCCTCGACGGGTCAGGGCCATTTTGGCAGCAAAATGGGGGGGCCATAAGAATATTAGGAACACAATATTAGGAAGATAGTCATGTTATGCGTGATCGGTGCATTTACTAAGCTTTTAATTTTCCTGTTCCATTATCACTTGATCCCACTCATTCACAATCTAAAATTGCATAAGATGTTTAATAAATAATCAACTGTTTAAAATGAGTACAAGGGTGTATGGTACCTTTTCTGGAGAAGCACGGCGGAGCCCGAGGCTTGGTACGATAATTGAAATTAAATTTCTGCTCTATAAGCTCTTCTCTTTTTCCTGGAAGACCAGAGAAAATACACATGAGACCAAAGTGCTTTTCTTCCTTTCAATTGCTATTCTCTCCCTTTACTCTTCATTACTTTGCAAATCACTTCTGGTTTGAAACACTGAGGACAAATGGCATGCCGTTTTCTTCAAAGCACATGGTGGAGCAAAGCTTCCTGTATTCTGAGTCACCCGCTGAGACCGACGTTGGGGACACGGTTGGGCATATTGCAGGACACCACCGTGTTCATTATCTTTTGTCACCCATTGAGACCTGCTATAGGAATGAGAAAGAGCCAGTTAGAGAAATTGGGTTAATTTTGGAATAAAGAATACAAACACTAACCCATGGTTAACTAAAAAGAAATTAATAATGGAATTTAATTTGACCAGGTATTGAAAATATACATTTATATTAATAGTTACCATAATGTGTTTACATCAGGCTCAGGAGGGAATATACACGGCACAGACCTGCGCAACACATGCCCTTCAAGAAAATAACCAATTAATACACAGAATGTACAAGAAACACATCAAACGTGCTTAAACTGTCCAAGAATAAAGGTTACACTAACACAGAGAAACATAAACATCTTAGAAAGTGTTAATACCAATTAAATTCAAAAAGCTTTACAGGCATGGCATATGTATGTACAGTAATGTACAGTACCGCCAAATCAATATCTTAAATATTTAATATTTTTAGTGCATTAGTATAAGATTACGGTGGTCTATAAGTATAATAACAATGGTCTTGTTGTATTATCACAAATTTGCACAATTATAAACTTGTCCTGAATATTAAAATAAGCATAGAGCAGCAGTACCTCTGCAACTGATGAGGCGATCTACCTTAGCTGCGAGAACTTCTGGAGCATTTTCACAAGTTTTACTAGGAGCTGAAAATAGAATTTCTTATTTAAAATTCTCCTTTGATGCAGTTCTAACGATTACTCCAAATTACTATTTATCATCTTTAAATGGTCTCGTTGTGGTATCATCAATTTGCACCATTGTAAACTTGCACCGAATGACAAAAGAAGCAAACAAAAGAGTTCATTTTGATTTAATTAAAATATATGCACGACTTAAATCACACTGTAAACCATATAAACACAGCTAAGACCCATCTTTCACGGCTATTTATCAGTCGATTACCTTATTTGGACGACCAGCAAATTACACCAAATATCCTTTTTATTCAAAACAATGCAGTAAACTGAATTTTAAAAATAAATCTTCTATTTAACATGACTTCCACTAATAGGTTCCTGATAAGAGTTTATATGAATATTGTTTTACTTGACTAATACATTTTCTAGCTTTATAGGGAAGATATACGGTTTAAAATGAGAGGTACCTTTTCGAAAGACAGTGGGTACAGCAGTACCTCTGCAATGGATGAGGTGCTCTACTTTAGCTGCAAGAACTTCTGGAGGATTTTCTGAAATGTTACTAGGAGCTGAAAATACAATTTCTTATTGAAAACCATTCCTTAATGCAATTATAAAGATGAGTACAACATATAATTCTAATTATAATCACTTGTGTGTAATGTAATAAAGTATTCCAAGTGCAAGTGTAGCAGTACCTTTGGACCTGATGAGGTGATCTACCTTAGCTGAAAGAAATTTTGGAGCATTTGCAGAAGAGTTTCTAAAAGCTTGGAGCACTTCTCTCGATCCTGTTAAACCAGAGACAAATAAACTTCAGGCAAGATTGTTTAGAATACTTATCTAAGTAATTACTCATAGAGATGCCATTGAACAAATTTCCCAGATAGCATTATTTGTTGATGGACATGCTAAAGCACATTGATGTGTAAAATTTAAATACGGATGAAATTAAACATAATCATAAACCACCCTGTTAGTTTGAGTTAGTTAGTTTGAGAGTCGATGTGCAATATTTATTAACAGAACTAGGAGTGAAAAACAAGACTCAATTTGCCAATATTTTAGCATGATAGGTTTTTCCCCATATCATCCGTTAGTGCTTTAGTCCAAGTTATTAGTCTTATGTGTAATTTGTACTTTAAAACCTCACAGATTTCTAATACAACATAGGCAGGTACATGTGTTCATAGCCTTAATAATTAGCCAACTTTATAAGGAGGAGGATAACTCTGGTTTCCTCCCGCCTTTAAACACATGTGATTGGGCATAGGTGAATTGGCTACTCTGAATTGTCCATAGGAGTGAATGTGTGTGTGAGTGGTTCTCTGTCTCTAAGTGGTAGCCCTGTGCTGTGATTAACTGGTGATTGTCCAGGATGTCATTCCCGAAGTTAGTTGGGATAAGCTCTAACCCTGCACAGGATAAGCGCTGTAGAATGAATGAATGAATGAATGAATGAATGAATGAATGAAGTAGACACTTTCTAAAGACAGTGGGAGCAGCAGTACCTCTGCTTCTGATGAGCTCATCTACCTTAGCTGCGAGAACCTCTGGAGCATTTCCAAAAGCGTTTTTAGAAGCTATAAATACAAATTACTTAAATCATTCCTTGCTGCAGTTGAATCAAATTCTACTTCGTGGTAAGTGTGCAATGTAAAAGTGTTGAGTCTCTGTCTAAAGATGACACAGATCTCTAGAAGTTGGCAGACAGGCACAAGATATTTTACTTTATAAGGAATATGTACTGTAAAAATGGAAAGACAATGTGTGCAGTAGTACCTCTGCTACTGATCAAGCGATCTATCTTAGCTGCAAGAACCTCTGGAGCATTTCGAGAAGAGTTTCTAGAAGCTTGAAGGAATTCTCTTGAGCCTAGAAAAAGAAGAAAAAAATACACATCAGGCACCATTGCTTATATATGTATATATATATACACAAATTATATATATATATATATATATATACAGATAGAAATCTGCTATTTTATTGCTCGTTACTATTCATTACTCATAGAGATTTTATTAGAACTGTTGAGATTACGTGATATTTATTCAGATTTTAGGATAATGAACTTGTACTACGATGAAGTGCTGACTATAAAATTGCATACCAATTCTAGCAATTTTGGATGCCATCGGAGGAAAATCTTGAAGAGGAGACACTCGTGGAGAGTAGAACATAGTTGCCAGCTCCAGAAATTTCACTGAGGTCTAATTTTCATGTGACAGAAAACAACACAATAGGTATTAAGAGGGACAAATAAATTGATCATTTAAATTAACACAAGGTGATGTACTGGGCCACCAGGGCCATTTGTGTTTATTGCTTTAAGCTGTATTAGTGGTTGACTATTGCTAGAATATAATAATATTAAAAATGGATTTTTAAAAATGCACAACATAATTTAGTCAGGTCACCAATAAATAGCAACTATTAAGAACTAATACGTACGGATCTTCTAAGAGGCCATGCATTCTTTTGAGGGGTTTTTTTCCATTCTAACCATACATTGCATTTTTTAATTTCATTCATTTTTTGTGTATTTGGCATAAGGGCATGTTTTATAGTGGGACTTAAAACAATGAATAAATGCACACACAATTATCCATGTACTAAATACATTTTATGAATGTGTAATATATAATAATGTACAAATACAGACTTTATAGAATAGAAATGTTGTGTTCTGCATTAATATATCATAAATTGCTCATGCACAAATGAATGAAACGTGCAACTCGTTTTGTCACGATCATGAGAAAACTTTAACGAAAAAAAAGCACAACAATGCATGATTTCGTAAAACTCCAGTACATATCTATGTAGTTTTACAATCCGTATCAGCAAACCATAAAGAGAAACATACGGCGAATAACATGACGTTAAACAACTTTAGCTAGCCCTAGTTACTAGCTAGCCGAGGAGCCAAATTAGCATAAGACTCTGATTAGCATCATTGATTATTTTTATGTTGCTAAAGTACACAATTTGAGTTTTATTCTTATATTATTATTAATTATTTGTTGCCTTGTACAAATACCCCCTTTTAATATCTAGACTATTACCTAAATGATATAAAAAACACAAGAAGAAAAATCAACATTTTTTCACTAATTCCTAAACTATAATATATGGCCCGATTAGCCATGTGTCCAATTTGAAAAGTTTCTAAACATATTTACGGCTATCCAAATTTGCTAAACATTTTATACATATATAACATCGTAAATGTACAACTTCGCCTTCGTTGTCATTGATGTAGCAGCCATTTCTCTGTAAAGTGTTTTCATCTTAAACGTCTCCTAACGAAGTTCGACTGCCTGAATGTTGCGTGTCGGATTGTGATTCAAAAAGACAGTGATCAAACAATCGTGACGTCACACATACGCCATCACGCACCACGTTTTCTTTCTTCCGGTGAAAACGTTCGCGCGCTAGTCGCGCGCTTTATCTGAAATAAAACAGCATGTTGTGCAGTACATTTAACGTTTAACAAAGACGAAAATGCATTTCATATTTACATATAACAAGAGCACGAGCAATCATTGCCACTATAACAATTCCCTTTCTATTAATGACGTACAGGATTCTACACACAATCTTGAATGGAATATCATTTTTAATTTAAGTAATAACTTTACTTAATTAATAACTTTTAAGTTCTTAATTAAAAGTTTGATTAATATTAAGGATATTTTAAATATACTTTGGTTTAGTATATCAATGTATTATTTAAACCTTAGTCAAGTTGAATGTCAGATAAGGTAAAATAGTAAACTGTACAGGGTGGTGTATTTCCAGCACTGGATTTGAGAAACACTGTCCTAAAAACAGTTATACCATTATGTAGTTACATTTAACCTGCTATGACATGCTGAATTCACTTTAAGTACTCCGTATGAGCTAATCTCATTTACTTTCTCTCTCTCTCTCTCTCTCTCGCTCTCTAACACAAACACACACACTCTCTCTCTCTTATCTCTCATCTCTCTGAAATAGGTTCTGAATAGGCCACAGCACTGTTTTTAGACAAATAGCAATAGAACAAGGGGGGGGCAAAAATATATACACATAACCACTTAGTCATTATTTTGAACTATGTATGGACATCTTAAGAAGGTGAAAATCCAAAAGGTAAGTAGCACTTCTGAACAACAGCTAAATGATAGCTAATATATAGATAATCTTTCTCATATTTAGGTCTTTTCTTATATTGGTTTTGTAATGTAGTATTTTTTGATTCGTGATGATAATTCATAAACATACCATATTTCTATCACCATTACATAGCTGTCTGGCTCTCGCCCCATTCCACGACACAAAAAGCTGATTGCTCTTGCGCAATCCCTCAGTTCGCTGCACATACGTGCGTTAAGCCCGAACTGGACACAAACAGTGTTGCCGCTCTTCCTTCCGTTCGCGAACGTCGGAGGAAAAAACGATAGTAACTCAATAGCTCGACTCGAATTAATGCCCGTAACTAACGGCCTTCGAGATGAACGCCGGATTCATCCGGAAAGTTACTTTCTCTCCTCCCGGAGCAAACATCATGCATGAGGGATGAACCGACAGCGCGTGAAGTTCACACACTCTCTTCGCCGTCGTCAGTGCCAGCAGAAGTGCCATTTTTAACGACAGCATCTTCAGCGTGATCATCTCTAACGGATCGAACGGCGGCTCCAGAAAGGTCTCATGAACCGGCAAATCAGGGGATGTTTTCCCACCGAACCCGCGTTCAAGCCGACATGGCACGCCGAAATCGCGGCCAAGTACACTTTAACTGTGGAGAACGCTCTGCCCTTATCCAGCAGGTACTGTAAAAAACGTAAAATATCCGGGATCGGGGATTGGTACGGGATCAAGCCCCTCTCCGCGCACCAGTTCTCGAATACGCGCCACTTAACGCTGTATAACGAACGAGTAGCAGGTGCTCTCACGCACTGAATGGTTTCAACCACTCTCGGACACAGTCCTTCTGATGCCAACATCATCCCTTCACGGGCCAGGCCCAGAGACAAAGCCTGTCTGGGGCCGGGTGAAATATGTCCCTCCGTGCCTGCGATAGGAGGTCTCTGCGCGCTGGCAGGGGCCACGGGGGTCCGCAGAGTAGCAGTGATATCTCCGCACCCAGGGTCTCCCCGGCCAATACGGCGCGATCAGAATCACGGTGTGACCGTGTTCCTGAATTCTCCGTAACGTAGGCCCGATTAAGCTCAGCGGAGGGAATGCGTACAGAAGCTTGTCTGGCCACTCGTGGGTTAGTGCATCCACACCCAATGGTGCATCGTCGTGTATTAGGGAAAAAAACCGACGGCATTTCGCGTTGTCGTGCGAGGCGAAGAGATCTACGGCAGCTCGGCCGAACCTCTCCCAAATCGCAGACACCACCTGGGGGTGTAGTGACCACTCCCCGTACAGCGGGTTTCCCCTGGAGAGAAGATCCGCGCCCCTGTTCTCTGAGCCTGGAACATGTGTCGCGCGTATCGATAAAAGATTCGCTCCATAAAATCAGCTTTTCCGCTAATATGTGCAATTTGTTCGAGCGCAATCCTCCCTGGCGATTTATATACGCGATCACCGTCGTATTGTCTGATCTTGTTAAGTTTACATTTCTCTCCGTCATGTTTAAGTGAGATATGTAGTTGTCATCCATCCATTAAAGATTACCACAAGAATAACTTTGTAGTAATGTTTTATTAACTATTTACATCAACGCATCGGCATAACATCAGTGCTCGAGGAAAACAGTAACAGCTTCCAACATGAGTAAACTCTTTCTCTGCGGACATCCACTTGACTCATGTCAAAGTCCCGTCTGCTCACACAAAAGGAAAAACAATAACAATAACAGCAAGCAACATAATATAACATAAATGATGAGAACATAACTCAACAGATCTGATCAGTACGTGGTGATCGCGGAGGGATCGAACAAAGTGATCCAGGGCCAGCTTCACTGCCAGCAGCAGCTCCAGGAAGTTGATGTGATCGCACCGCAGTGCCGGCGGCCAAACTCCCCTCACCGATCTGCCCTCGCACACGGCTCCCCAGCCTGTGAGATGCGTCTGTCGTGACTACCTTCCTCGAGGTGACTAACCCCAATGGGCGTGCCGTTCCGAGGAACGCTGGATCTCTTCAGTGTCTGAGGCCGCTGCACACACCGGCGAAACGCGCACTTTGCGATCTAGCCGGCTTCCTGATCGAATGTCTTGTGCCGCGGCCCATCTCTGGAATTCTCTCATGCGTAATCGATCCAAGGGAATAATTGCTAGCGCAGATGCCATCAACCCGAGCCTTCGGAGACACAGTCTGCACGAGACCGTCCTCCCCGTCTGAAAGAGGGCGGCGCAGCTCAAAATCGCTCTGACGCGCTCTTTCGATAAAAATGCTTGGAGATTCTCCGAGTCTAACTTGAGACCCAGATAGACAATTTCCTTCAACGGGGTGAGACTGCTTTTATTTCGGTTTATAGTAAACCCCAGATCCGACAGGTGAGACATCAGAGCACCCGTATCGATCTCCGCTTGGCGCAGTGACGGCGCACAAACTAAGAGATCGTCCATGTATGACAAAACTCTGACTCCGCTGTCCCGTAGAGGCGTCAGAGCACCCCCCACGCACTTCGTGAAGGTCCTCGGAGCTAGAGATAAGCCGAAAGGAACTTTCACATACTGTACTCGTATGCTACGTTCTGATACGCGAATCTCAGATATTTTCTGTGTGCTGGAAATATGTTTATGTGAAAATACGCGTCTTGGAGATCCACTGACGTGAACCAGTCTCCTCGACGAATATTTTCCGAGTGAAAGCATCTTGAACCTGAATTTTCTCAGACGCTTGTTTAAAGCTCGTAAATCCAAAATGGGGCGGAGCCCTCCCCCCTTCTTCGGAATTACGAAATATCGGGAGTAAAAACCCTGGTTCTTTTCTCCCTCCGCTATCACACGAATAGCGCCTTTCTGCAATAAAGAGGAGATTTTCTCTCCCAACACACGAGCTGACTCGCTTCAGGACCGTGGACAGAACCCAGGGATGCACTGCGCATGCGCGCCACTGCTTCATTCGCGCAGCGAGCGGGCTCATGTCGTTTTCGCTCATTAGTGGTGCAATGGCCCCATCTAGTGGCGAAAACTGGGAATTTTTCTCCATTGATGGAGAGAAATTCATGTTTTCGTGTGTATTTTTTCATTATTTTTTGTCTTTTCTGTGCCCTCGGCCCTCGGCCTGGATGCAACAGTGAATCTATTATTTTCAACAGTGAAATGCTTGTGAACAGTGTTTGTTTTGTCTCCCTCTGTTCTGTTCTGATGTCCGCGCATCTCGGACTACACGCAGGGATGAGACAGAGAAACCCGTGGTGCTGTCTCTGATCCCTGGCTCGGGCTGAGCTATCGCATCAGGTAGCTCGCCGCTTTTTGTTAGATTGCGTATTCGCGGGCCGGTGTTTTGCTGCGGCCGCCGCGTAAGAAGGCTTCGCTTTTCCGTATTCAGCATTGGGGTGCGCCGATGAGTGTCCCAGCTGAAGTAGCGATGCGGGGCGGCGGGGCTGGTCATCAGCCTGTCCTCCTCTCCCCGAGGGTTTAAAACTGGGGCGGCTCGGTTGGTAAGGCCGAGATGCCGGCTTCCTGGGGAGGCACACCTCAAACGCTTCGCCCTCTTTCTTCCTCGAATCGCACCGCTGTCTCATCGCCGACACGGACGCTCCAAACAGCGCTTTTGGGTCGACTGGTGCATCGAGGAACTCCATCTTTTCCTTTTCAGAGAGACCGGATAAGCCCAGCCACAGAGATCTCTCTCCAACGACGGTTAAGCCCATGCTGCGGCCGCAACTCTGCACCGCTCCGCGCTACGTGCGCAGGTTTAAGTCCGCGACGACGCATGTCTCCTCCCAGAGCACCGGGTCGGGAGATCCGGAGTCGAGTTGGCGACCTATCTCCTTCAGGAGCTCAGCCTGATACGCCGGGAGGAGTGAAGTCGCGTTTAGTGCGCGTGTCGTGAGCGCGGTGGACTTATAAATCTTCTGTAAAATCGAGGCGGTAAAGCGCTCAGTTTTACCCGGCAACGTAGCCGCTGACGTCAGCGCAGCTCTGCGATCTGAGTGCAGATGACTCGCGACCGAGGCTTCCACTGGGGGAGGGTTCGCCATTCCGAGTTCCTCCATTCCCACCACATCCAGCTTTGAAAAGCCTTTTACCTGCACACGGTGCGAAAACGGTTTATCCCAAAAACGCTTCATCCCGGCCACACATGCCGGCACCGCTGGGATGAACTGCCTCGCCGGTAACAGGCGAGATGGGAGCCGCTTACCATCGTACAAATCTCTCTCTGTGCCCCTGTCTGCTAGCGGAGCCGGGCAGTCAATGGGCAGCTTGGCAGGTGACGACACGGGGGGGCAATATGGCGTCGTCATCATCCTCCTCCTCTTCGTCGAGGATGGCGGAAAGCGCCTCATCGTCATCGTCCTCCCCACCCCCGTCTTGGAATAACGAGGGGAGGAGTGGCGACACCGAGTCCATGATCTCACCCCAGTCCGTTGATGTTTGTGGACACTCCATGGCCTCC
Organism: Liobagrus marginatus; assembly: GCA_028566295.1. Taxonomy (NCBI): domain Eukaryota; kingdom Metazoa; phylum Chordata; class Actinopteri; order Siluriformes; family Amblycipitidae; genus Liobagrus; species Liobagrus marginatus. The sequence goes on from JAOUQX010083795.1 coordinate 10,318, forward strand.
TCGCTGGGTTTGGCAGCGAGGCATGGGTCCGCCTTTCCCGTGACCGCCACACGAAGTCTCCACTCCCTAGTTCTCGGGGAAAACTTCGAGCAGTCGGAGCAGCCATCCGGGTTAGATACCGCCGCCTGAGCGTGTTTAGCGCCCAGGCAGGAGATACACAGGCCGTGCGAGTCCATAGCTGAAATCCACGACCCGCAGGCACATGGATGTGGGGGAAGGCCTTTACTTCCCTGGCTCGCCGGCTCCTGTGACGACGCCATCTTAGCACCCTCTTCGTGAAAAAAATACACCACGACGTGTAATTTAATTCACGGAGCTGCGCAGAGAGTAGTGAGCTCCCGAAGATGGCTTAGTAACTCGCAATAAGAGTCCCCCCGCAAACGTAAGGACGCTCTGCGCTCGGGACGTTACCTCGCGGCTTCGTCAGTGAACGGTTAAGCAGTAGCTTCCAGGGTCTGCAGGGTGACGGCTTTTGACATTTTGAAATCTTCACGGGGAAGAGAGCGAGAATGAGGTGTGCAGCATAGTGATGCGGTTTATATACAGGGAGGCGGGACTCCCTGGTCGCTAAGCAACGGTCTGCCTGGAGCGGCAGACGTGGTGTTATTGGTGCTTCCGCAATCGGTCAGGCCCTGAGGCGTTCCCATATAGCGAGCGAATGTTTGAAAGAGAACCAATCCTTATTACTTGTGTCCTTAATGGCGAAGGTGTGGAGCTAGTGGAATCTTTTAAGTTCCGATGAAACCAGATTACCTCAGACATAGTCTTAGTTCACTTATCGTTTGATGCATTTGGCAAACTTGGAAACACTTTTAATAGCCTGAAGACTTCTCTGATTGAAGAGAAGAATGGGAACCACTATAAATATTTTGACGGAATTTCAAGAAATTTCAAACTTCTAACAAAGGTTAACTAGTTAGCAACTGGCTTTGGTGCCAAAAGCTTTTAAATTATGCAATGTATTGATATTATTTCCTTAAATCACAATGGGATATTTCACTTTCAATTGTTTTATAATATATGATATTGTCTAATTGTATATATCCATTAGATAGTCATGAAAAAACTTTAATTAAAAAAGTCGTATGAGAATGTTGAAAACACTTTAATTTCTATGATCTTATTTTATGCAAGAATGTAATAATGTGCAACGTTTTTTAAACTCATTTGGAGGGATTTTGATCTTGTGATTTCCCCCTTTTTTCTAAATGTAGGGTGTGACTAAAATGGTAGGTGGACAACAGATGGACCAATCCCATGACTGGGCCTGCCTTAAGACAAAAACAGATCCACAGACGTGTCAGCAGTAACAAAATTAAATTTCTTGCAGAACAATAGCGTTTATTCATTTAGTTTTTATTCATGTTGGGCAGCGTTGGTAACATAAAATCCCTAAATTCTCTCTCTCTCTCTCTCTCTCTCTCTCTCTCTCTCTCTCTCTCTCTCTCTCTCACTCTCAATAAAAATAAAAAACCTTTATTAGCAAGACCAA
>JAOUQX010083800.1:0-11809 GCA_028566295.1 Liobagrus marginatus
TTGGGGTTGTGTAGGGGTGTGTGTGTGATGTGTAGGTTTAGGAGTAGGGGTGTGTGTGTGTATGTGTGGTGTGTAGGTTTAGGGGTAGGGTAGGTGTGTGTGTGTGTGATGTGTAGGTTTAGGATTAGTTGTAGGGTAGGGGGATAGAATGTACAGTTTGTACACTATAAAAACAATTACGCCTGTGGAATGTCCTCAGTAACATAGCAAAACAAGTGTGTGTGTGTGTGTGTGTGTGTGTGTGTGTGCGCGTGCGCGCGCACACGCTTGCCTGTATACATAAGCAAGTGCAGCTGTCTTGTGCCAGAGACAGGCGGTGGCCAACACACACACACACAGGATGCAAGTGTCTCCAAAGCCTCTGTGAACAGAGAGTGAGAGTATGTGGGGTGCGATAGCTTCATGATTCAGCGCTGAAATGTAAGCTGTGCATTTATTAGCGTTGGCTCACCGAGTCTACACACATCCGTTAACAATACACAAGAGCCTAGTGGCTCACCCTAGTAACCCATAACCGCTCTCCATGAGCCTCATCCACAACACACACACACTAAACGCTAGAGTCTCGGATTAGCTTCTCTTCTTTTCCACTGGATAATTGAGCGGAGACAAAGAGAGAGAGCGCGCAAGAGAGCCAGAGATTTTATTGCCATAATCGGCCATATATGGTGCTACAGTACACAGTTAAATGGCAGCGTGGTGCTCCATACAACCGCATCAAAGTGCATGTGTACAAAACCTGTGCACAGTGCGCTGGAGAGATAGAAACAGTGAGACCGAGAGAGCGCGACAGAAGCAAAGAGGAGTGAGCAAGAACGAGACAGGTGCAGAGAGAGAGAGAGAGAGAGACAGAAAAAGAGAGGCATGAGCAAAAGAATGAGAGAGAGAGAGTGAAAGAGCACTAGTGTGAAAGAACGAAGAACTCTAAACTAAACCAAAAAAAAAACACAAAAAAATAAAACACCGATTATCAACATTTAAAAGAGACTTGGCGACTGGACGTGATGGAAACGGAAAGTGAGACTCCAGCTGGAGAAGGCGTTAAGGGAAAGCGATGAGACGGCCTCAGAGACACTCGAGCTTTATCTGTTCGTCTAGAAGAGCCGCGGTAACAATACGACCGTAGTAAATCGGCTGCTCGGAGGGCAGGTCTGCCAAACAGCCTCCACCTATACACACACACACACACACACTGAGTTTCAGAAATGAGCTGCGATTTGGAACAGCTGCAGAGCCTTGCTCTCTTCCAACACAAGACACACCGTTTCTGGGGAATTTAGAACACCAGTTTTAGTTAACTTGGAAAACGCTCATTAACCAAAAAAGCTGTTCTAAAGCACATGGGTCAACCAAAATGTCAGACTAATGACCATTCATAGCAAACAAGTAAGAAAACGGCATATACACACTACATAATTAGAGAGAGGAGAAACAGAGATACAGAGAGAGAGAGAGATAGAGAGAGAGAGAGAGAGAGAGAGAGAGAGAGAGAGAGAGAGAGAGAGAGAGAGAGAGAGAGAGAGAGAGACAGAGAAAGAAAGGGTGGGGAGAGAGATAGAATCAGTGATGGTAAAAGAATGACTCCTGGGAATGATTAATGGAACTAACTTATCTCTTGGTCATTCCAGGGCATTAAACCCTAACTTCCAGTTGTGTAAATGTGTGATGCGTCACTCAGCAATAAACAGAACGTTGTAATTGTTTTTGTGCGTGTGCATGGTGGCATCCGTGCACTGCAGCATGGATCATTTGGGTACAACCGCATCTTCGGTCTTGTGTTTATGCTAAATTATAAACGGATAATTACTCCTGAAAATGTCCCGGAAAAACGGCTTGCGCCTAATCGACTTGCGCCCTGAATTACGTCGGACGAATTAAAAGGCACGCAGCTGAGGTACACAGTACACAAAGCACAACTCGGGCCGCTGCTGAATCTTTACGAGCGTACACACAGACACTTCGGAATTGCTTCGTGGTAAATGCAATAACTTGCCTGAGTCTCGCTGAGGCCATTCTGTTACAGCTGCTTCACTTTCACTAAAAGGGTGTGTTCGAGATCGTGTGTTTGAGTGATGATGTAATGGCGCTCAACAAAACTAAACAGCAATACAAACCCTTTAGGTTGTAAAAGACAAAAAAACTCAAACGTATTAGGATACGGATTAGAGAACCTTTTTTTTAGAATGATGTACTTGGTGCTGTTTTCCAAGCGGCTTTATATATACAGTACACAGAGGCTCTAGTTTCAGAGCAACAAAGAGCATATTAGTAATAAACACATTAAACACACACCGTACGAGAAGAATTCAGCCAACACATCGTGCCGACTCCCATCGGCCCCCGACTGCAGAACAGACACGGTCCTAAAAACACATTTCCTGCTTCTCTGTGGAATTAAACCCAGCTTTATTGTTCTAATCATTAGTGTTTGCTGGAGATTCAGGTTTACGGTTCCTCGTGTGCATTTGATCAAGCCCTATTCGAAGCTGGCGCGCGCTCAGCCTTTCGTCTGTGGACCATCAAACGGTATTGAAAAACTTTTTGAGCATGCCTGCCTTGCTCCTAAACGAGCTTTTAACAGTTCCTCGAAGTCATTGAATATCCCACTGGCGCCCGCAAACAATTATAACGGATTACGGCAATGCTAACGACTGCGGCGCAATTTTAAAGCTACTAAAACAATAAAAGGATCCCTGTTGAAGCAGTGAGTATAAACAGCACACCTCATGCTGGGTAGGTAAAGAGACGTTAACTTCGTATGACTAGAAAGGGATTTTCACGCGTGAGCTCACTCACTCGGAGTCATTGTGAACTCCGGGTAAACAGTATCCTGGGTTATATTGTTTCACGGTGATCACACCGTATCTTGGGTTAACAGTAATGCTGGCTATTTAGAATCTTACGTTTTATACTTTACATCCGTCTCAGATATCTCGGCCACATCCCTGACAGATCACGGCCGGACAACCCGGCATTTTTAAGCTTGAATCGTCTTTAGTCCTTTTCTGTGTCCAGTGCGCGCACCTGTGCCGCGTGTCCAGTGCGCGCACCTGTGCCGCGTGTCCAGTGCGCGCACCTGTGCCGCGCTGTGCGATACGACACTGTGCGATACACGTTTCAGATCGGTTAGTAACCAATGTGAAACCCACGACCTTCCGATCATCAGTCCAACACCTTGACCCCGGTAATGTCCTGTCTGAGCATCCAACGAGAGTACAACAGCTGTACTACAGATGTTCATGCTTACAAGCTACACGTGTACTCACAGCATTTAGATCTACTATGATGTTATGAAGTGCAGAAACATTGAATTGATGGGGGAAAAGCCAAAAGAAATGTTTGCCTGTAATAAAATTCGTCTAAAACTCTTCACATAAAAAAAAATAAAAAATTGTAATTAAACTTAAGGCATAAAATTAAGCTTTTAATAGCTCATAAAAGCGGAGTGGGGAAGAGTTCGATATTGCCCAGGATATTACACACAAATGATCAAAGTGAGTAAAAAGTCAGTTTCTGTCTAAGAATAACAACAATAAGCAAATAAAACAGAAGTAAACAGCTAGATAAACTAGGTAGAACTATAAAAACAAACACAACACAACCAATCAAATTAATCCTGTCTGTCTGTCGGCCTATCTACTGTATCCATCTGTCCGTCTATCTGAATGTATACATTACATCGGGATCATAAAATGCCTTACAATGTGACAAATCCAAGTGTGTGTGTGTGTGAGCAGTGCCACTATTGTTCAATAATATGTGCTGCTATTGTTGGCCGATTCCGTTTCTCAGAACAGAAAGACACCTTTCACCCCAACACGGCCCTCTGACCTTCCCTTGTGCCACACATTCTTACCAACATGCCTGCGCTGTTCCACTCACTGCTCTTTTATGCAAGAAAACATCATTTTGAAGCCAAGCGATGACTTCAGCGTGCGTCAGTTATACTTGGTGTGACTCAGGTATCCGGGCTGAGCCGACCCTCTCTAAATAGTCTGTGTGAGTAGCAGGAAGACTAATAGTTACTCACGTTTGGAGCAAAAAGGACGAGTGAGCACATGGAGGCCGCGGATAGTACGAGGAAGCCTGACTCATTTTGAAAAATGCGAGAGAAAGAAAACGGACAAAAGTTGCTCTGAGAAAAACAAACCGTACTGACTGGAATGTGCTTGATGTCTCTGTCTCTCTCTCTTTATGTCTCTCTCTCGCTCTCTCAGAAGGGGTCGACGTTCGATGTTGCCAGTCACCTGCTCTCACAAAGGAACTGATTTATCACAGCAGTCCGACCGAGTCCAAAGGAGGCCGCGCCGGCGCAATTCATATTCCAGCCGAGTGTGTTTGCATTTCCTGCTGAATTTATAACGCCACGGTTTCTATTTACCATGTGGCTGCTTGGTCCGATAAGAATAATTGGAAATGGAAGAACTGTAACAGATGGAAGAGAAAGAAAAACACACTCGCACATTTCTTATGTAAAAAAAAAAAAAAAAAAAAGACAGGGGATACAAGCAGAAAATATATGGATACGGTTGTGCTGGAACGGTGTCAGTCGGAAACCGTATCGCGGTAAAAGAAAGGAAACATCTGTGAGAAACGCACTGCATTTGGGGGCCGATACTAAGCAGCGGCGTTTCGGATAGAAGCAGGTCTGCGCTTGTCCAGGCACTCGATGCTTGTGATGAGTTCGCACCTGCTTTCTGACAGTTCCCACAGCACACCTGTGAAGCTTGTAATGGGAAGCTAAATTTATTACTTTTCCCACACACCAGCGTTTCAGCTGACGCACACACAATTTTGGATTCCACACTTGCAATCCCCTGACGTGAGACAACTGTGAGAGGTGGTAGCTCAGTAGTTAAGGTGCTGGCCTGCTGATTGGACGATCAGAAGTGGGTTCAGTTCCCAGCACAACACTGAAGCCGTCCCTTCTGGGCCCCTGAGCAAGACCCTTAACCCCCCTCCCACCACACACCCAACCATAACTGAGTGAATGTGTTAAAAGCAAGTAACGCTGGATAAGTGTGTCTGCCAAAGGGCAGAGATTTAATTGTACACCAGGGCATTCTGGTTGATGTATTTGATAAACACACTGTTACACGCTGTCCACTTAGCCATCCATGTACCTACCTACCTATACATGATATGCTGCATGTACACATCGCATAAATATCATAAGACGCCTTACAATGCGGCAAATTTAAGTGTGCGCGAGTGTCACCATTCAGAATCAGAATCGGGTGACTTGTGTAACTGTACGCCTGCGGAATCTGGTTGTTACATTTGATAGACACATGCTTACACACTATATTTATGGAATTGGATTTGTGCCGCTGAAAATGAACGTAACCTTGTAAAAAAGAACACCGTCTTTCAGGAACGTTTAAAAAAAACATACACCATGAAAGAAGAACAACACTCTGAAAAAGGAAAATATGAACCCGAACATGTTCTTCAAATCAGGACTTCAATGCGTTGCCAGAGATTTTTCAGGTTTTTGTCAGTGGTATATTATTGAACGCTTACATAAAAAGTTATTCATTTTTACTGGCACAAATACAAGTCCATCTATGTACTGTATATATATATATATATACACGTATATTCAGGTAACATCGTATCAAAAATGAATTCCATCAAAACTTTTGCTACTGTGTATGCAATCGAATAAAAATTTCAGATCTTGTTTTTGTATATTAGGGGTTTCTATACAGGAACAAAGAACAGTGCAAGGGCCCTGTGACTGTAAGCACATAATTAATAAACCTAGCAGTGTAGTGTTTATTAGACCTATACGCTGTAGGTAAACTGACATTTGAGAGAACATGATGCATGTAGCACAACCGTGTGATTTTCACATACACTTTAAGAAATGCCCTGGAATGTCCAAGAGACAAGTTAGTTCCTTTAATCATTCCCAGGAGTCATTCTTTTACCATCACTGAGATCTCTCTCTCTCTCTCTCTCTCTCTCTCATTTAGCGTTGCCAACGCAGGTTTAATAAGTATAATAAGGTATAATAAATAAACAGCAGTAACAGTAATAACAATAAGAAATAATTATAATAATAAAACAAATCAATAACATGGAAACTAAATTAAAATACTAATTATAACAATTATTTCGCGTTAAATGTTTAAGAGCAGTCATTATATAACCATCTCCCTCCCTATCCCACAAACACCCAAAGCACAGAGCAAATGCTGCAACTGAAGATATATGACATACGTTTAATGCCTCGGGTTATAACTGATCATAAAGACACAATTATGTTTGGGCCTAAAGGAGGGGGGGGGGGGGAAGATATTAGAAAACGGTATTTTGCCAAGATTCACAGGATTAACAAGTTGAGTCATGAGTCAGTTTCTTATTAGATTTAATTATGGCACGTGTCCACGTCCTGTTGCAAAACTTGTATAGCCTGTAAAGTTTCGGATAATCACAAAATCTGAGAGTTATTAGCCTTTTTAACAATCACACACAAAAAATAAAGAGTTTACTAGGGTCCGAATAGACAACCTTGAGGTTCTGTACTTGTACGAGAAAAAAGGAACGCTTGGAGAGCGACGCACATTTTATTGTAAAAAAAAAAAAAAAAAAGTCGTAAAATGTAAATAATGCAGTTAATCCTGTGAAATGAAATCTTTCTGAAGGACATGCTTTATAGATAAAAATGACGATTAAATATGTAAAAATTAAAATGATTGAAAAAATAGTTTAAAAGAAAAAGGGCAGCACGGTGGTCAGCACTCACACCTAACAGCAAGAACGGTCACTGGTTCAATTCCCGTCCAGGGTGTTTGTGTGGAGTTTGCATGTTCTCCCCGTGCTTGCGCGCGTTTTCCCTGGGCACCCTGGTTTCCTCCCGCCTCCAAACACATGCAATTGGGCATAGATGAATTAGCTACTCTTAACTGTCCATTGAGTGAATGCGTGTGTGTGTGAATGGTCGTCTGTCTCTAAGTGTTAGCCCTTTGAATATCTGCCGACTGTCACGCCCTAAGTTAGCTAGGATAGACTCCAGCACCCCAACGACCCTGAACAGGATAAACGCTGACGGGAAAAGACAAGGAATGAATGAATAAAAATGATCATTAAAAACAAATGTTCCATGTATAAATGTACGTAATAAACCCATTTAAGGTTCTGAGCGGAACCATTTCTTTTCGGAGTGCATTCATAAGCATGTGTAGTAGTCCTCAAACATACTCCTATATGACGTGAACTTGTGTGCCAAGAGGCCTCGTCACATATGCACCCAACCAGTACAGAACATTATAGAACATTAAAAGGCTGCCTCGTGGGTCACTGCGGTCAAGAGAAATACAAAAAGACCGTGTGATTGGGTTGTTTACCTTTTTTTTCTCAGAAGAGTTAGTCTTTATCCCGACAGCCTATATCCTTAACAAAATATGTGCAGACTTGACGTCTTATTTCCCCCAAAGGCTTCAGCAGGAATTATAGCTCAAAAAGGAGTTGCTTAATGACCAACAGTCCTCCTTCTTGACTTCCAGGAAAAGGAGAGTATGGACGCTCCGGCTGGTTTCTATTGGCTTGTGTTAGTATTAACGTCCACCTCAATGAAGTAGACATTCAATCACTAACGAAAAGAATTTCCCGAAACGTCGCATCCTTCCTGCTTTGAGATGATTGATTTTTCAGCAGGTAAATATTTGGGCAGAGGGATTCCCGGCTTGGGAGTGGCTGGTTGCGTGAGACATCGATCGCTTTCTACCTTGTGTTCATTAAAAGCAAGGTTTGTGTACATTTGCTGGTATTTGACTGACTGAGCTGGAAGCAGAACCGCACGTTAATCAAGGCGCTTGGGAAACCAATGGTATTTGTGCCAAAAAACAAACCCAAAAACAAATAAGCACCTTAGGTTCTGACCCTAGTGTTATCAGCACGCAGTGCTGCAAATGGTTTCGAGATTTACGAACACCAAAATTGACATCAAGAGCATAAAGTGCTCAAGTCAACACGCTAGTCTGTAGATGTTCAATTGCACACTGTAAAATGTGTCAAACCAAATGAACCGCTAATAATGCGTACGTGATGGATCATAGCAATCAAACGTTGTAAAACCGTTGTTACCCACATGGTTCTGATTCGAGTGTTACGATTATAATTCTAAAATGCTATAGTGCTTTCTACACTTAAAATAGTTACAGAATTAGTAATGCAGCATATAGTATATGATACAGTAATAGAACAGAATTCCACGTTTACACCGTTCACACTTAACAATTAAACCTGATTATTTACACTTTAATTTGGGTCTGAAATAAACATTAAAAAAAGGACAGTATCTGTATCTATAGCAGTCATGGCTATCTTTCTTTTTTTAACCTTTGGAGTTGAAAAGTCATTAGTGTTTGCTAATTGTTAGTCATTAGGCAGGATTTGTGCTATGGGGGAAAAGTGGTAGCTCTTGGATTAAGCAGTTTTTTTTTTTTTTTATCTCTCTCAAAATAAAACGCATTGAAATTCCAACGGCATGCATTCCAATTTTTGGTGTTGCAAAGGGCTCACGAGACATCATGATGATGTAGTTGGCGCGGTTTGTTTTGGCGAGCTCCAGCACGACGCGGTGTGACGGAATAAGAGTGAGCACTCATGCTGCGCTCAAAACTATTTAAATATGTACTACAATGCTCTATAGTCTACAGTATGCGGACACGATTATTACCACCAACTCAGATGGTTTTCTTCAGCAGCATGTGTGTGTGTTTTCATGATCAAGAAACGCGGTTAACATAATCGCTGCAGATCGAGTTGACCATTTGGTGTTTTGACGAACAATACGTAGATGTATACTGACTGGACTGTTTCTGAACGACAGGTCATTTTGTGTTCATGAAGTGCGTGACGTTGTCCGTTACACACTTACACAGTTGCATGCACTTTCGTTACATTGACCTTCTATGCACATTTAGGACCTTTTATATCATTTATGGATAATTGTTTGAAAGCTTATGCATTTTAAAAAGGTCATGTTGTATACATTTGATAAATGCTATAAATGTATATTATGTTTTGAATAGTGTGTGTGTGTGTGTGTGTGTGAGATCGAGCTATTAATAAGAATGAGTGGAAAAGCCGTACAGTGTACTACTGCAGCATTGCAGGAGCTTTAATAACCGCACCACAGTATTAAATTAAATAACGACTGTATCTGGTGGTAAACACTGTAATAATGAACAAATATGAATTTAATTTGTATTTCAGTTATGTATTAAATAGGTACTTGCATTTTAATGTAATGCAAATAAAAATGAAAAAAATATTAGTTTTGAGCAGGTCAATAAAGGCAAATACTATTATATATTAAAGTATAGTCTCATATAGGCACATAGTCTGATTTTCATCTTTATAATAAAGAAAACTGAGGACGGGGAGGTCACCACACCCTGCACGCGTGTACGTGTGTGTGCAATTCGGTAAAACAACAAAGCTGTAAAAGATAGATTGTCATATTTATAAATTTTCATAATTAGTGAATTCTATTGAATCATACAAAAGGATCAGAAATACAAATTATTATGATGGAATAAATGAGAGTATAATTTGTAGGACACTGGCACTTGTCTTACAGCTCAGACTAAGCACCACATTGAATAATGTGTTTATAATATCACAGTTATTATCTACAGCAGAATGCTCAATTTGATTTCATTCTTTTTTGACTTGGTAATATGGCAAATATTGATTTTATATAGTTTTATTATTATTATATTACAGACTGCCCCAAGTAACTCCTCCAACATGCCCGTCTCACATCAGCAAACACTGGTATTTTTCAGCTCCTTAAAGGTTATATGGACAATTAAATACTAGTATAAGCTAGCGTTGGGGAGATGGACCACGTGCTTGAATCTGACGCTTGTCAATCAAACGCGACATCGTCGCCGATGTTTTGTTTTTCCCGATTCTGTAACCGTGATTGTGTTTACTTCCCTCCTCATCCTGGTCTCATCGGTGTGTGTCCGGGGTTTACACATTAACCTGAAAACCACTCCTGCTTCCATTCACGGACACACACATATTCAGTTACGTAATGCATTCGGACCTCATTTTGTCCATGATCACCATTGTATGTGACGTTGCCGGTTTGCTTAATGCAGGTTACCTAAACCCGAATTCTTGAACGGGAAGCACTCGAGCGTCAAGTAAGACTTCAGCTCTTCATACATACCGCTAATCTGTAATTATTAACCTAGGTTTCACTGTGCTGCAAAGTAAAGGGCACGTTCGAGATTACAGAGTTTAATACGACTTTAATACAAGGTCTGCATGTGCAAGAAGTTCAAACAATTTCAAGTGACCGACACGGTGATGCACGGAGCAGTCGGTACTGATCAGGTGTGGAGAGTGATTTACTGCAAATGGCAGGAAGCAAAAGAGGAAGAGAGGGAGTGTTAGGAGGAGGACAAGAGATACAGCTAGGATGAATGAGCATGAGAAACAAATACGCTATGAGACACTGGTTTACAACGTGTGTGTATATATATATATATATATATATATACTGTATAAGCGTGGGACACTTGCTGCATGGAAACAACCCAGAGAATGCTACTGAGGACATTTACACTACGGAAGTCCACAGGGTCTCTGCCTCATCCGGCAGTCCCCATTAGGGCATTAAAGCCTACGACACTTTTTAGCTCGAATTCGACCCTTTAATTTGATTTCACGCTTGTTTCCTTAAAACAAGATGCAGGCATAAAACTGATGACGAATTTACCAGTCTCAAGCATGGGTGGACGTCTCCGAAATGCACCCGCCACCTTGTATATTCAAGAGACACAAGATCAAGATTTTATTTGTCACGTTATATGGCATACATCAAGTAGTGAAATGTATATCTGTATACACTAAACACTAACCTAAACACTGTTAGGCTGTGCAACGACAAAATAAGTCAATTCTTAAATACAACGCGATTAACAAAATACGTTCATGCAAATATACAGGTAGAAATAACAGAACTATAGCACTCAATGAACCAGAACAGGTTATGGTGTACACGGAGGATAGTGCATAGGTGAACTCTTATAAAGTGCGGTGTGGTTACTCATTACCATATTATACCAGGGTGTGTGTGTGTGTGTGTGTGTGTGTGTTTGCCCATGTTTCAGTGTCCGATGGCCTGAGGGAAGAAGTTTCTCTTGAGCCGCTACGTTTTAGCTTAGCGTCTGCCTTAACGTGGCAGAATAAACGCTGGGTTTCCACGGGGGGTGGAGTCTTTAAGGATCTTAACATCCCTAGCTTTGCATCGCCTGATGTAAATGTCGTCCAAAGAAGCAAGATCCGTACTGGAACGTCGCTCAGCTGAGCAACATTACTCTTGGAATTTGTAGAAATTCCACCTTGTTCAAAATGGAAACATGTCAACCTTTTTTCTCAGCAGAGTAAACAGGTGCAAACAGTCACTTTTTGCAGAAACGTTGCCAGATTGTGGTTACTCTAGAGCAGGGGTCACCCACATGGTGCCCGCGAGCACCAGGTCGCCCAAAAGGACCACATGAGTCGCCCACGGGCCAGTTTTAAAAACAACCACCATAACACCACTTACCAGTGAACTACATCTATATTTATCGTTGCTATTCTTTTTTAAATCAGGTTTACATTAAGGTAAATTTGAGAATATAATTACATATAAAGATTTATAGAAATAAAGTGTTGCATATTGCTATTTATCTGTTTCCTACCTTGTTTAATCATTACTGATAATTATTGTGAGAAATCATTAACATGATCAGTGTGTTCACATATATGAATAACATTCGTTATAAATAATATCATTAAA
>JAOUQX010083806.1:0-11809 GCA_028566295.1 Liobagrus marginatus
GAGTGGATGGTTCGCTCTCGTGTAGGTGGGAGTGGATTCTTCACTCTCGTGTAGGTGGGAGTGGATTCTTCACTCTCGTGTAGGTGGGAGTGGATTCTTCACTCTCGTGTAGGTGGGAGTGGATGGTTCTGTCTCATAAAATTTAAGAACTTCGGTCTAAGTACAAAGCCAAAGTACCACGTGCAGTACATTTATACAAACAGTGCAAGAGAAGTGGTAGAAGACTTTGTTTTATTAAGAGAACTAGGAAAGGCCTCACTGATTAACGTAGGAAAGAGAGTGTGATCAAAAACAAACATTCCTATTAAATGTAACTTCCAACATCCAGCTTCCACCTAATTAAAGGATAAACCCCCTCTGTGTTAAGGTTAATGTCTCGAAAAACAAGGACTACTTTACTACTGTTTCCTTGCTTCAAGTTTACAGTAGAAAGAGCACAATCACAATGCATCCTCAAGCTTCCATGCAAGCCTGATGCAGATCTGTGTTGATTATTATCCATTTGCGCACCAAAACAGCACTTAAATGCCGATAAGATTGTTAAATGTTGCCCACAGGAAGCAGTGCATTTGTGGCATTTTAGTGCTGGGTCTAACAGGGAAACATCATAATATGGGAACAGCAGCATTAGCATGATTACTAATAATTTGATGATTGCATTTCCTTTTTGCATTTGTTTTGTTGCCATTTTGCACATTAACTCAGATGCGGATACCAGCGACGTAATCGGTCATTTTCCCATTTATACTGATCGGCGTCTGATCTACGTGCTTGACTGTTGTACTGTACTGTTGGTTTTTATCAAAAAGCAGTGCAGTGCATCCGCTTGGGCACGCTCAAGTTCTGTGTATTCGTGTTAGCTGTATGTACCCGTTAGCTAGATGCATTTTGGAGCAGCTCGGACGTTTATATCTCGGAATTAGCAATAGCAAAGGTTTGTTTATTAACTGACCAACTTCTAACGCAAACTCCTAAACACAGTTTGGGATCATTCGGACATTCTTGCCATTTGGCAGACACCCATATCTTTATATTTATTTTTAAAAAAATTATTATTTACCTGAGCAGTTAATGTTAAGGACCTTGCTCAAGGGCCAAGTAGTGGCAGATTGGTGATGCTAAAAATGTAACTAACAAACTTCTGATCAGCAGTCTAACATCTTAACCACTGAGCTACACTTTCCCACATAGCTGGCCATATTGACCAGCATCATTTCAAATTCAGATTTATCACATACACACACACATGCAGTGAAAGTTTTTATTCCGCATATCCCAGTTTATGAATTTATAGGCTGGGGTCAGAGCACAGGGTCAGACAGAAGGTGCGATGCCCCTGGAGTAACAGAGGTTAAGGGCCTTGCTCAATGACCCAACGATGGTAGCTTGCCTGGTGCGAGTCTTAAACCCCGGCCCTCTGATCTCTGACCCAGAGCGTTAATTAGGTATTTTCCTGGTAATCCAGTCAAGGGATTTTCTGTTCCAGGCAGATTCTCGGCTACGTTTTGTTTATTGTTTTTAGTATAGGCTCAAAAAGTCCAATACGAATCGGAGTCGGTCTTGTCGGCTTTGTGAAGTCCTGGTTTATCCACTGCTAAAGTAATTTTATCCATTGAAGTGTGCATTGAAGCCAGGAACATAGCCCAGAATGTGTTTGGAACAGGAAAATCCATTAACTACGATGCCAGGAAATGAAATGGCCAGGTATGACCGTGTTTAAGGAATGGGCTGGAGCCGTATATTCGATTAGGAAGTTATTTGTTCACCGACCTTGAAATTGTCCACTCGCCCAGATAGAGCGATACTGGAGACGGACGCAGTCTGATCGAACCGATAGCTTTTGCCCTTGACACGCATGGCATGAGCTTGACTTGTTGTCGCAACCCTTGAGTGGAGAATCTGTTCGTTCACATAAAGTACCTGCACTCGCCTCGTTAAACGCACAACCTACGGTATCTTTCACCTCAGCAGCAAGTCGTTCTTGGTGCTAATCTTTCATCAAGGTAGATCAAGGTAGTGAGTGGTTAAGGGCATAAGGGCTGCTGATCGTACGCCACCAAAATGCCAACGGCTAAATAATATAAACGTAAGTCACTGAATAAAGAGCGTCTGCCAAATGCTTTTTCTACTTTATGCAACCACCCAAACGCAACTGTCCGCACAAATTCCGCAGTGTTTACGGACGCCGGTTTGTTGCGTATCGCCGCGAACGATAGATCGACGATCGCCGTCCGGTTTCCCAACGTCGGAGTTGAACGGATCCGCACTTTCCGTTTTCTTTCTTCTCATATTTCATTAAATGACTGTGTGTGTATAGTAATGGGCCCACTTGAGGAATCACTTGCAGCAGGAGCGTCTTTAGCGGTGTTTATTTTCGATTGCTGCTCGTTGCAAATTGATGCTTATTAAAAAAGCAATTTGCGCATCAGAATGAATTGGGTTTATTTCCGAGTTTGCTTGGTAAGCATGGTTATACATACCTCTGGAGGGGTGCAGGAGAGCTTGCCGCAGGCCCGTTTTAGAAGACTGATGAGATCTGTTCATTTTTCCGCTAGTTACATTTGATATTCTACGGCTCCTCTCTTACTTAGTGTGTAAGAGAATAAGTAATGTTGGATTGTTGATAATGATGAGTCATTGTATCATTACTAGTCAAATCAAACGCTTCTTGATAGGGTGTTTGTCAACTTTTCCCTTTAAGGGATCCCACATGGCTTTTAAATGTCCTCTGCGGTTGACCTTGACGTCGAAGAGGTCCAAACTCTCTAGTAGTTTCACCATGTGCACCGGTTTACCAGAGTGCGCTCTCCAATCTTTTTTTTTTTTTTATCCCATTACTGCGTTTTGTTTACACCACATCAACAATGTTTGTGAGCAAGACAAGCTTTCCACAAACGACTCGATTCCCGGTACATCTTCAGTATTTTTTATGACACTAAAAACCGCCTCCGCTGTTCCGAAGTTTCCAGACGACTCGTCCGGCGTAAACACATCTGATGCAGTCTCGCTTTTTGACTAGATCTCCCGTCACATCTGCAGAGCCTAATGGCTTGAAGGAGTCTTATCAAAAGTGTTCACTGTTCATATTGCTAATGGCGTAAACATCCTTTATCTTTTGTAAGTTCTTAATGTACTACCCGAGAAAGCTCTCACGGCTTGGTTGGCTTTGGGATTGGTTTTATTCACATGGAATGAATTGAGCAAGTTGAGAAACGGTTGAAGCCAGGCTACGCTCTTCTAGTAAAACTTTTACTCTATTATAGTGGTGGGAAATGAGCAGTTAAGGGACTTGCTCATGGGCCCAGGGTTGATGGATTGGTGTTGCTGGGAATTGAACCCCCATGATTCTTACTGCACATAAGGAAATCACTTGCACTTAGAATTATTGCACCTGCGATATCAGAAACAGTCATTTCAGCCATCATTTGTTGATGATCATCATTTGGTGGGATTTTCATCCTTTTGTTGCGATATTCCACGTCGTATTCCCCGGCCTTAACGTTTACCAAATCTCTTCCTGTCATTAATGACACACACACCGCAGAGCCGCGATTCAGACCTCACTATCGTTCGTATCTCTTCTCCTGTCTCGCAGATGGAGGTGGAGCAGCATCTCACCCTGCTCACCCAGGAGAGAGAGGAGGTTTGAGTTCGGTGCTCCGGGACCTGGTCAAGCCCGGAGATGAGAACCTGCGGGAGATGAATAAGAAGCTGCAGAACATGCTGGAAGAACAACTTACCAAGAACATGCATCTACAGAAGGTATGGTGAGAGGAGCGAAGCATGATGACGTCATTCGGCATGCATCCTGTATTAGCGTTCGGTAGTTTTAACACCGAGGACAAAATCTACCGATTAGTCGGCGTAAATGTTGTACGGATTTTGTCCTCGGGAGACACTTAGAACTTTGCTGCTGTTTTAAAATAATGTTTGACCTCCTTCGCTTCTTCTGCTTTGATATGCAAAGATGTTGCTATCTATATGAATGCTGTCCTGTGAATTTACAAGCCTCAGTCTCATGAGCCAATAGTGTCCGAGTGGGCGGGACGTTTGGTTGGCAAACGAAAATTGAGTAGCGTTATTTTTCCCTGTTACTTTGTGCACATCTAAAACATGTACTAGCTTTTTCATGGATCCATATGCTAGCATTTTTATCATCTTATTTATTAATTTTTTGCTACAACGATATTAGCAATGAATGCAAAACTGTATACATTCAAACATTTTGATTGACACCTCACTCGGAAAAGGGATTTTGTGAAAAGGGGAAGTATAAGTGTTTGACTGCTGATCCGAAGATCATGGGTTCGAAGCCCAGCACCACAAAGCTGCTACTGCTGGGCCCCTGAGAAAGGCCCCTAACACCTAACTTAATACATAATGTCATCTGCCAAGTGCCAGAAGTGTAAACGTAAGCGTACTATGATGTCATTATTGTATTATTAATAATATATTTCATATATAAGGTCCAGCTCTAAAAGAAAGCTGATGGCAGTTTGGGGCAGTGAGAGTGAGAGACGTTAAAATAGGTTTGTTTATATAAAAAAATGTTTCAAACAGCCATCTTAGGAATGTCCTTGTTTCAACTCTGAATCTTTTCCGAGTTTATTAGCTAGTAAGTTATAATTGTTGTTAATTCCCGTATTGAAATTTTCGACAGTCCTGACTCGTGGCCCAGATGAGTCATGAGATATCCCGCTAATAAATGCATAAACGTTCAGCATGATGCTGGAGGACCGTGTGTCGAGTTCTGACAGGGTGGTAGGCTGTGTGTGTGTGTGTGTGTGTGTGTGTGTGTGTGTGTGTGTGTGTGTGTGTGTGTGTGTGTGTGTGTGTGTGTGGAGGCGGTTTGCTGTCACGACGCTCTTAGACTCCACCGACAGGAGCTTATTCATCGAGCGCCAATAGGTGGGTGGTTACTTTTTTTTTTAACGGCGAAGCGCTTAGCGGCGCAGGAATAGAAACGCCACCCCCGGCGCCCCTGTCGGGCGATGCGTTTGATGAAATTACGCCATCACACAATGACAATTAACCTTTCACCTCATTGACCACGCTCCACAACAATTCAGTCGGATTTACCAGTTAGCATACTAGTGTTTGTTTTTATTTATTTACTTATTTTTACGTTGGCGTTTTTACATTTGAAGCAGAAGCTCTTTTTATGTAACTCACCGTTCCTGTGTATCAGTGTGTATTTATAATGATCGTGGAGGCGTCAGGGCATTCAGTGTGGGGGAAAATGTATACGTATGTACAAAAATGAAGCACGGCATTTTGAGTTGTGAACAGAAATGAATCGAAGTTTTTTTTTTTTTGGTCTATAAATAGCTTAGCTGTGCAGCTTACGCAACAAGTGACCAACATCGTTGGTCAATATAAAGATATATAATATATACAATATATACAATATAAAGAGCATCGACTGTTTCGAACGGTCCAGTTGGAACACTTTAACGAGCACTACGCTAGTTTAAAGGTGCAAGGAAAAGGCTGCGCTTTGTTAGGTTTATAGCAAATCACAAAGCCATTAGCATCCCAGCTACTACAGCTGACGTGTCCTGACATGACCCTGGCCGAGACACACGAGTGCGGTTGCCTTTTTTGTGACCCCATACAACATCAACGCTACCAGTCAAATGAGCCCCTTTACACTGATTATACTAAATCATTAGCACTGTTCTAACAGCTTAGCTTCTCTGAAATAATTCAAATGATTTGAATTTGATTCTGAAATGAATTGAATCAACGATGTTGATTGTAAGAAAACGTTTCAAAAGTATAGTTCAAAGAATAAAATGTACACAAATATGATTATTCTTATTTTTTTTGCGCAACACATTTGTCGTCAGTAGCTTTGACCCTGAGATTTTTGCTCTATTTTGCCCCCTAGTGGAGTTCTAGAGATTGGCTTGTTTTTCTTATTCATTTCAATTATGTTCCACGTTTTTTTTTTCTTCCAGTTCAATCATGTGCCACAAAAGAGATTTAATTTAATTAAGAACTTGCTTTCTAACTTCATTCGACCGACCAAACGTTTAAGCCTTTATTGAAGTATAGTAGATTATATGAACTACGGTTGAAACGATTAGCCATTCGGTAATAGCGATGTTTTTCCCTGATATATTAGAATCGTATCCGTTTACTATGTAATATCGAATCTGCCGATACGCCGTACGATATACAGAACTGCTTTGTGAGGACAGACAAGTCAACAGTGCTTACAGATAAAACAACTTGATTTGTTTTCATTGCGCTAATTGATTTAACGCGTCAGAAAGAAATGCACTACATGGCAAACTAAAATAGGCAAGTTTTTGTATACAAATACTTTTATATTCTTTATTTGTTCAATGTTTGTAGGGATGCACCGATATCAGTTTTTAAGTACGAGTACCAATCGTTTTCCTCTGGTACTCGCCGATACCGATAGCTGTATTATATTTATATTTTAGTGATCTGGAAGTTTTCCAGTGTAACACATTGAGACTAATGAATTTAGCACAGCAATAACCTTCAAAGGGAATAATAACCAAGCGCATAATAAAGTCCTCATTTATTATGAAATATTTCTACACTACTGAGGCTGGTTTTGTGTCAGTGTCAGTTCTGTCTGTAAATACTGTAAGTTGCGTCATGTTAGGTATCGGTGTATTTTTACCAGTACATGAGCTCGATATCGGCCCCGATAACGATACTGGTGTTTTTCTTATCGTTGGGTCAAATAAAACAAATGTAAATATTGGTTCTGAATATCGGTTATCAATATCACGAACGTAAATTATCGGTATCGGTCCTAAAATAAATGAATGAATGAATATATATATATATATATATATATATATATCTCAGACGATCTCTACTTTGTATACTGACTAGCATTTTCCAATAGCTCAAAATGAAAAATGGTTAAAGCCCTGCTGCACCAGCGATGCATTGCAGATGTGTTTGATTATTTGATTATTTTTTTTTTAACCGTTTAAACGTCTCTGAAACACAGAATGAACTGCAGTGATAACTCCAGTATGTGAGCCCGCCAGAGACCGTCGCCAGGATAATCCAGAGTGAGAGGATGTTCTTTATCCCTGAGGGAGTGGTGGGTTACACAGATGTCCTACTTTAACCTTCACAGGAGGAAGCATTATTGAAGAAGGAGGAAAATGAGAAGGGCAGGAGGTGTTTTACACTGCAGCTCTGAAGTGTTTAGACACACAGCAGCTTACACTGCGCCATTATTCGATCCCTCTGACCTCCATCTTTCCAGTCCACTGCTTTCTGGACACTTTTATTACTTATAATACGCATTTTATGTTTGCTTTTTTTTTTTTTTTTTTTTAACAACTCTCAAACGATTCGCTCGAAGATTCATCTTTCCTCTCCTTTGCATGAGCGTACTCTGCTCTGATTGGTCCGATGACGCCGGTGGTTGCGATTGGTCTACTGCGTACAATGTTGCCAGATTGTGCGGTTTTCAACGGCCTGCAGTGAGTTTAACGTTTAACACAGCGCTGTGTTTTGCACGCTCGAAAAAAACATTAAAGCAACAATTATGACTCATACTTGCACGTTTTGATATGAAGGAGCGAGCCGGTCCAAACATATTGAGCACCGAGTCATTTTTAAAGGAGAACCGTTTTACGGACCTGCGTAATCTGGCAACGTCGTCGAAGGCGGTTCAGCCGGAGAAAATGTAAGGATTGGTGACTGATGGGAATCGGATTTAAAACGACTCGTTCCAGCGATTCCGAGTCGACTCGTTGTTTTGAGAGACAATAACTTTATTTATGATGCTTTTAGTTCACGTACAGCTGTTTTTTTTTTTTTTGTTTTTTTTTGTTTTTTTTTAAATAAGTCACTTTATGGGCTGTTTAAGCTTGAACCACAGATCTCCTTTGATTTGTTATCAACAAGGCGTTACCATTTCCAGAAGCAGATGTTGTTGTTTGTTTTAAAGCTCAATCCAAGCATCTGGTAAAAAGATAAATGGCATTTGTTCCTAATTGGGACGTTCGGTGTGAACATTACCCGAAGCGCTTGACCCCCATCTGCGTGAGTGTGTGTATGCGTCGTGCTGCTGCCGCCGCCATGTGATTGGCTGATTGGATAACAGAAATAAGCAGATGTTTTAATTAAAGTGGCTGGTGAATAACTAGCTATAAAACCCACCTGCAGCTGTCCTCTTGTATGTTACCCGTGCCCTGGTTCTATTTTGGAGTGTCAGGAGAAATTGCAGCTGATGTGAGGAGGAGTGTGTTGGCTGCTGTTCAGTGTACACTCAGTGTGTAGTGCTGGAGAAGGTCAAGCTTGTTAAGGGAACCGGGAACGATGGCAGAGGAGAGAAAGCTGTAGCTGATGAGTCGATCGATAGTCCACTGGAAGGCTCGAGCTTTATTCTCTTCTCCTCCTCCTCCTCGGTCACTCCATTATTTTTTTTTTACGCTCATTTTATCCGTCACATGATATCCCTTTATTTATATACGCCCCCTTTATTTTCGCCTTTGCATCATGTTACTTGTTTTTTGCATTATAAAATGGCTGCCACTTGCCGAATTCATCCTGTTGTTGTTCTCCTTCGTTTGCTTCGAGAGTAACCCCTGAAGCTTGGTCCTCATCCATGTTTGCTGCCGCTGAAGTTCACCAAACCAGCAACGAACAGGGCGCCTAAATATTTGATGGCTATACAGCAGACCGCTAAAACCTGACCCATGAGTGCGGACGATTCTGATCCTAAGAGTACGGCTGCGTCTGACATCACGCACTTCCATTTGAGTTAGTACGTACTTCCTGACAAAGTTAACAAAGTTTGTTCTATAGAGTAGGATTATGTGTAGTATGATGGGAATTCGGACGTACTACATCCGCCATGTTTGCTTGGTCACATGACGTACGATGTCATGGGAGCGTGAAATGAAAATGAAGTGCAATTTACCCACAAAGAAAACATTTTTTGTTTTTTTTACCCTGAAGTACTTTAAGTGTTTGAAAAGTGCCGCGTCGGCGCTTTCCGCTTTTTCTGAATATGACGAGTCGTCTCTCCCGTGGGCTCATGGGATCGTAAAATGTCCATCGTTTGCGTACTTCAAAACAGTTAGTAGCTCATCCGGGGACTTTTTTTCCGCATGCTATATAGTTTCGGATGCAGTCTATGCCCTATCTTTGTGCTCTGGAGTTTCTCTTCTACTCGGTGGTGATTAAACCAGTAGCGATGATCAATCTCCAGTTTAGTATTCGAGATTTGGTTACTGTCTGTGTGTGTGCTACTGGTTTTAACATTATATATATCGATAGATGGACCGCTAGACAGACAGGTAGATGGATAGAAAGGTAAATGTGTAGACGGATGGATAGACTGACAGACTGCTCTCTACCCAGTGAATCTGATGCCAAATAATTCATTTTTCATTATTATTATTATTATTACACTATTATTGACCTATAACATGGGAATTGGGTCGTGCTGAAAGATTTGTTGTTTTAAAAATTCAAATTAAGGATTTAATCCTGCTGTTAAGGACTTTCTGCATGTTTCAGCACGTTCTGTACGTTTCCGTTTCCGTTCTGACCCATATGCTTATTGTCTTTTATGTTTTTTTGCAGGACCTGGAGTTGTTATCTCAGGAGATCATGCGTTTGAGCAAGGGCATCGATCCCGCACAAGATCCCAAGACTACGGGCTAAAACCCCATATGCTGCGCCTCTCAGTCTGATCGACCACGGCTACCGAGAGACGCAGCACCTTCATATCACACGGACACCGGATGACCGGATCGAACCTTACGTCCACTCGGACGAGGAACCAGCGCGTGACCTCTGCCGAACGTACCTAAACACACCGACTCTTTACGCGTTCTTTTCGTCTCTGACGCTACAAAGAGCAGGACGCTATCTCGCTCTCCGACTCACGATGCTTCGTTTCCAACGACTGCGCCGAACAGCCTAAATCATCCGAAAAATAACCGTCCTCCTCAAACCAACTGCTCAGAGCTTCCCGTTTGTGTCAAACGTGTAAATATAAAATAACAACGATAACATTAGTCGGATATTCGTTCCAGACAATTATGGGATGTTTAGTAAATAGCTGGTAAGAAACGAGCGTCGCGAAAGAGAGTCGTTCGGCTCGTTAAGTTTCGGCTCGGTTAATTAAGTCGGCCGCTCGTTACGGAAGCAAACGCAAGTGTTTTCCGAGTCATGCGAGCGCACGTAATTGGGCTGATAATTGTCAACGCGTTTTATTTTTTGCACGTCGGCTACAATCGCTGCTATGATGTAAATGGACCCCGCAGCCCCGGCGCCGCCTTCCTCATTCCGACCGTACTTTTGTGTGCTTCTTCCTATGTTATGACATCATTCCACATTCACACGCCAAAACTTCCGTCTAGTAAACTACAGGACACTACAGTTTGAGATTCAGACCAAGAAGCTGTCCGATTTCCTGTCTACGCTCTTATTGTCGTGTGTGTGTGTGCGTGTGAGAAAGCTTTGCACTGACGTCACAGGCTTAATGTAACCTGTTTCCTTGCTCATTCTGTATAAACCTTGAATTGTTGTGAATGTTTTTTTTTTTTTTTTTTTCTTTTATCGAGACCAAAAACGGTAGAAGGTCGGAACTCCCAGTAGTATAACGAATAACAGCTGATTTTGAAGGAAGGAATTCTTCGGCACTTAACAGCTCTATCGCTATCCATTGCATCTGTAGCGGCCATGTGATCACCACCGAACGCAAACGTAATCAATCCGTTTACTTAAAACTCTCACTCACGGGATTCGCATTTACACGCAAATCACGTTAACTAGGCGAAAAGCAGCAGTTACAGCAAGTCAAACGTACATGCGGGACAAATTAATGAAAGCACATTTGTTAGCGGTAGTTTAGAGCCTGATATGCGTTAACACACACATTGACATTTTATAGCACTTAGCAAACGCCCTTATCCAGAGTGACTTACATTTTTATCCAGCTGAGCAGTTAAGGGTTAGGGGACTTGCTGGAGGACCCTGCAGTGCCTGCTCTTTAGTGCTGGGAATCGAACCCACGATTTTCCGCTCACTGTAACCACTCAGCTACCACATCCCCCACTAGTCATGTTCATGTGTGTTTAGCGGGAAAAAGAAGCACACATGAACCACATCCAGGAGTTGTTGAAGTTTAGTGATGCGTTTCGTATGAACATCAGTATCAGTAAAACTCTTCGACACATTCATTATTAGGAATTAATTGGCACTATTGGGAATGTGGTAGCGTAAGTGGATAAGGGGTTGGATTCTGAATCGGAAGATCATTGGTTCAGTTCCCAGAACCAACATGCTGCCACAG
This sequence comes from Liobagrus marginatus, assembly GCA_028566295.1. Classification (NCBI taxonomy): domain Eukaryota; kingdom Metazoa; phylum Chordata; class Actinopteri; order Siluriformes; family Amblycipitidae; genus Liobagrus; species Liobagrus marginatus. The sequence continues at coordinate 11,312 of JAOUQX010083806.1, forward strand.
GTGGGCCCCTGAGAAACGCCCTTAGCCTCATAACTGCTCAGTTGGATAAAGCATGAGCTGGATAAGGGCATGTGCCAAATGCCTGAGATGTACATGAAATACTTTACCCGCGTTAGTGTTTCTTCTATCTCCACTTCTATCAATACGCATTTGATACCGTTTAAAAAAAAAAACTTCATTATAACTCTTTATACACTTCTAACACTAATATATAGCTTATTAATAAATAAAGGAGCTGGAAAATGAGAAAAGCTTCAGTCGAACTTCCTGAAGATCTCTGAAATCGAACCATAAACTGCCCCGATAAAGCTTTTATTATTTATCAGTTAACCGATCAAACAGTTTACACAAACTGTCTTTTGTTTGCTAGATGGATTAAAGCGTCTCTTTAACTTCCTGTATGAGAGATTTCAGTAAACTGATTCATTCATCCATTATCTAGCGTTTATCCTGTTCAGGGTCTAGGGGGCGCTGGAGTCTATCCCAGATAACTTAGTG
>JAOUQX010083821.1:0-11808 GCA_028566295.1 Liobagrus marginatus
CGTGATTTCTGTTTTCTGACCGAATCTCTAGAGTTGTCATATTGCTGATTGGACATGGTTATAGCATCAGCATCTGTTGGAGGAACTGCCTGATTTTGTAGCACATCTGCCTCTATAGAATATTTGTCAGATACTTTGGAATCCTGATGATGTGACACATCTACATTCTCACAGGAATCATTTCTATGCCTGACTGATAATGTTGTAGAAAGTGGACTTAGCAAATCTGCTTCCTCGGTAGTACTTTCTGCACAAACGGGCGCTTGAAGTTGTTGGGTGTAAGCATTTTTCGGCTGGCATGTTTGCATTGTTTCTGTAGGTACAAAAAGTTGGATATTCTCTAGAATGACCAGGGACTTCTTAAAATCCTTTTCACTTTTTGGTGTGCTTGATTTGAAGCCTGTACCCTCATCAGTGGGCTTGTCAGAACCGAGTTCATTAGGATCTTCAGCTTTGGAAGACTTTACTGACTGCTGCCTGTCAATATTCAATGTGGGCTGATCTACGTCTTGAATGGATTTAGAGGCTGTTGCAGTCCCAGTGCTCTTTTTGAGGTTACTGTCCATGCATAGTGTCCTTAATTCAAGCTGGGTTTCATCAGGTTCCTGATTTATGTCAAACGTTGAAATTTCAGAAACCTCTTCTACTACAGGACCATAAGAAACATCAGCTTGTCTGTGTGCCGGTTCACTTCCCTTTTCAAAAGGAATATAATCATGTTCTAGATTTTCTTGTTTCCATTCTATATCTGTTCCAGGATTTTGAAGAACTTCTGGTACTGGACCATATGAAATAGCACTTTCTGTGTGTGAGTATTCGTGTCTCAACTTGATGTTGTCTTCTTCTGATTTTGGCTCTTTAGTTTGTGTGTCAGTTGTACATTTGCCAATTGGTATTGGTTTCTCTTGTCGGTTGTCAGTGTCACAATCCATAGATACAGTTTGTAGCTGGTTAGAAACATTATTGCTTTCAGGATCTTTTGACGTATCAACTTCCTGATTTCCCAGCACACCATATTTTATGAATGCATCATGTGTTGTGCCTCTGGCATTAAGATGCCTTGTGCTAGGCATTTGTTGATGCAGAGCGGTGCCTTCAATTATTACTCTGGGTTCACTCTTCCTGTCCTCAGTAGTGACTGTCTGATCTGTGCTTAGCACTCTCTTGCTTTTCTTCTTTTTCTTAATAGAACTGTAAAGCTTGGAGTAGTGGCTGTATTTTGCTTTGGAGGGTTCACTGTCCAATTCCTTTGCACTTTTGATATTTTCAATTGCTTTCTCTTCTCTTTCTTTTCTGTTCAAATCTATGGATTCATCATATTGTTGACAGGAAATGGTTATGTCATCTGGCTCTTTTGTATGAACTGTCTGATGTTTCTGCACATCTGTCATAGAATATTTATCAGTTAATGTAAAGCCTTGATGAAGTGACTCATCTACATCCCCAAAGGAATCTTCTATACCAGAAAAGGTTTGGTCTTGTTGAAGACCAGAATTTTTCATGTGACTTATTTGCACTGATTCTGTTTGTTTCGATGACTGTTTATCCTCTTGAAGAAGATCGTTACTACATTTGGTCTTTTCTAGGTTTGGGTCCTCAGATGTAGCAGTAGACCTTCCAGGACCAAAGTCGTTATCATCAGTTGATTGGTGCTTCTCAGGTTTGTGTAGGTTCTCAGGTTGATCAACACCCAGAATGATAGTATACACTTTTATAGGACTAACTGTACTCTGGTTGTCACTGTCCATGGGTACTATACAAAAATGCGGTTGGTTTGCCTTCGGTGTCAGACTCTGAAAGTTTATTTCTGATGTAGTTCCAAGAGCCTCTCCTACAGTACTATCTGGAAAATCAGCTTTGAAAGTTATACATTCAGTGTCCTGCTTAAATTTTATAGTGTCTTCTTCTGATTTTGTAAGCATATCTGCCAACACTGCAAAAGGTGGACTTGACCAGTCTGCATCTTGAATGGAACTTTCTGCACAAATAGGGGATTGAAGTTGAAAATTTGCATTTTCAGGATAATCGCTTTGCATTGATTCTATAACTGAGGGTGTTTGGGGTTTTGCTACACTGTCCTCTGACTTCTTAAGATCGCCTTCACTACTTGTGCTTGATTTAGAGTATGTTGCTGTAACAGTAGGCATATCATAACTGATTTCACTAGAATCTCCAGCTTTGAAATACTCCACTGACTGCTGCCCATCAGGTTTCAGTGTCGGCTGGTCAACATTCAGAATGGCTTTATAGACTGTTGCAGTCCCAGTAGCAATTTCGTTGTCACTGTCCATGTGTAGTGTCCTAGATTCAGGCTGGGTTGTATCAAGTGCTTGATTTGACAAGTCAATCTCTGTTGCAGGAACTTCGAGAGCATCCGATACTGGATCAGGAGTTACATTAGCTTCTCTGTGTGTAATTTCAGTTAGGTATTTAAATGTAGCATAATTTTGTCCTATATTTAAAGGTTTTGGTTCTATTTCTGTTTTAGAACTCTGAAGCGCCTCTGACAGTGGCCAATCTGAAAGAGAACTTTCTGTTTGTAAGTATTCAATTTCTTCTTCAAATTTTGCCTCTGTGTCAGTTGTGTTTGTGGTTATTGGGCTTTCTTTCTTTGGTCTGTCTTCTGGGTCACAATCTTGAGATCCTGAGTTCTGCTGGCAAGAAACCATTCTGACATCAAGATCTGTTGGTGTATCAACTACCTGATTTTGCAGCACATCCTCTTCTGTGAATGCACCCTGTGTTGTGCCTTTGGAACCAACATGTCTTGTTTTATTTGTTTGGCCATACAGAGAGGTGCCTTGAATTATTTCTTGGGAGATCGCACTTGTTGTTTCGTGCTTCCTGTCTTCTGTAGTAACTGTCTGGTCTGTTTTCAGCATCCGTTTGTCTTTCTTTTTTGCCTTAGTAAAACTGGGTTGCTTTGAACGATGGCTAGCTTTTGCTTTGGACTGTTCAGTATCGAGTTTCTGTTGTCTCTCTTTTCTGTTCTGATCTATGGATCCATCATTTTGCCTAAAGGAAATGGTTGTGGCATCAGGTTCCTTTGAATGAACTGCTTGATTCTGTGGCACATCACCCTGTATAGTATCTCTGTCTGATAATGTAGAAGATAAATGAGATACCCCATCTACAGCTCCACAAGACTCGTCAATAGCAGCAAAGACTTGTTCTTGCTGAAGATCAGCGTCTTCAGTCTCACTTTGTACTGATTGTTTTTGTTTGGTCAACTCTATTGCCTCTCGACCCTCCGGTGAGCACATATGATCCATGTTAGATTTTGTCCAGTCTTGTTTAGCAGAAGACTTTTTAGGACCAAAGTCATTATCATCATCTGACTGGTGCCTTTCAGGTTTTACTGCAGGCTGATCCACATCTAGAATGATGGTATAAACTTTTGCACCTCCAATACTTTTTTGGTGGTCACTGTCCATGCGTACCATACAAGAATTAGATTGGGTTGCATCAGGTGTTGGACTATGCGAGTCTGTTTCTGTTGTACGAATTTCAGGAACCTCTGCTACAGTATTACATGAAACATTTATTTCAGATTGACTTGTTTGCATTGATGCTGTAAGTAAGGAAGGTTGGATTTTTTCTAAACTGCTCAATGATTGTCCACAATCACTTTTCTTATGTGTAGTAACTGTCTGATCTGTGTTCAGTACTCTTTTGTCTTTCTTTATTTTTTTAGTAAAACTGGACTGCTTGGAACAATGGATATCTTTTGCTTTGTAGTGTTTTGTACCGGGTTTATTTGTACCTTTGTCATTTTTATTTGCTTTCTGTTGCCTAGCTTTTCTGTCCTGATCTATAGAGCCATCCTTTTGCTTAGAGGAAATGCTTATGGCTTTAGGCTCTTTTGAATGAATTGCTTGATTTTTTAGCATATTCATTTCTACGGTATCCCTGTCTGATAATGTATGGGCTTGATGATATGGCACATCTGCATTTCTGCAGGAATCTTCTATACCAGCAGAGCTTTGGATTTGCTGAAGATCAGCATCTTCAGCCTCACTTGGACGAACTGACGCTGTTTGTTTAGGTGACTGTATTTTCTCACGACCATGAAATGATTGTATAAGATCCTCACTACATTTCATCCGTAATGATTTTAAGCCCTCTAATTTAGCAGAAGACATTTCAGGACCAAAGTCAATATCATCAGATGACTGATGCTTCTTAGGTTCTAATGCAGGTTGATTAACAGCCAGCTTGATTGTATAAACCTTTGCACCACCAATACTACTTTGTTTCTCACGGTCTGTGTGTACCATACAAGAATCAGGTTGGATTGCATCAGGTATCTGACCCTGCATGTTTATTTCTGCTGACGTTAATTCAGAAATGTCTGCTATAGTTGTATGTGAGATATCACCTTCTCCTTTTGTGTTTTTACTTCCCTCTCTGAACCTAACAGTGCCTACTGATTTTTCCTGTTCTGGATCTGGTTCATTTTTCTCATTTGAGATTACACTCTTGTACCCCTTTTGTTGTAGCTGATCTGCAGATATGAGAGATTTTTGGTGGAAAACAGATCTAGCATTAATATCTGCTACGGCATCAACAGCCTGATTTTGAATAACATCCATGTCTGTGTTATGCCTGACTGATATCTCTGTAGATTGCTGAATTGACAAATCTTCATCTTCATTGGAATCTTCTGCATAAACGCTGGCTTGAAGCTGTTGAGACGCAGGATTTTCATATTGATCTGTTTGCATTGATTCTGTCAATAAGGAAAGTTGGATTTTCTCTGGGCTGTGTAGTAACTTTATATGATCTCCCTCATTTTTTGTTGGGCTTAATTTAGAATCACTTTCTCTGTGTGTCTCTTCTGAGTTTGCCTCTACAGTTCCTGTGTCAGTTGTGTTTTTGGCAATTGCACTTAATTTCTCTTGTCTATCTTTGGTATCACAATTTATACAAACAGCTTGGGGGTAGAAAGAAACACGTCTGCCACTGACGTCTTTTTCTGTAGCAGCTCCTTGAATTTGCAGAAAATTCTCTTCTGTTAATAAACCCTGTGTTGGGTCCGTGTCATCAAGATTCCTTGTGCTCGCTGCTTCGTGATGCAGAGAGCTGCCTTCAGTCCTTTCATTATAGATTGTTGTTTCGCTCTTCCTGTCTGTAGTAACTGTCTGATCTGTGTTTAGGTCCCTCTTGTTTTTCTTTTTTCTCTTATTAGAACTGGGCTTCTTGGAACAACGGCTATCTTTTGCTTTGGTGTCTTTAGCGTCCTGATCTTTTGCACCTTTTTCAGTTTTAATTGCTCTCTGCTTTCTTTCTTTTCTTGGCTTTGTAGATTCGTCATATTCCTGATTGGACATGGTTAAAGCATCAGCTTTAAATTTGTCAGATACTTTGGAATCCTGATGATGTGACACATCTACATTTTCACAGGAATCTTTTATACCAGAAAGGGTTTGGACTTGTTGAAAACCAGCATTTTCAGTCTCACTCAGTTGCACTGATTCTGTTTGTATGGATGACTGCATTTCCTCTCGATTGTCCAGTGATTGTATAAGATCCTCACTAGATTCCGCCCGTAATGATTTTAAGTCTTCTAATTTAGCAGAAGACATTTCAGGACCAAAGTCAATATCATCAGCTGACTGGTGCCTCTCAGGTTCTAATGCAAGTTGCTCAACATCCAGAATGACAGTATAAACTTTAGCAACACTAATACTACTTTGGTTCTCACTGTCTGTATGTACCATACAAGAATCAGGTTGGTTTGCACTTTCTGTATGCGAGTATTTAATTTCTTTTCTGAACTCAATGTTGTCCACTTCTACTTCTGTCTCTTCAGTTTGTGTATCATTTGGGATTGCTTTCTCTTGTTTATCTTCTGTGTAACAATCTACTGATACAGAGTGTAGCTGGTGAGAAACACTTCTGCCATCAATAACTGTTGCTGTATCGACTGGCTGATTTTGCAGCACATCCTCTTCTGTAAATGCACCCTGTGTTGTGTCTTTGGTATCAAGTTGCCTAGTGTGAATTTTCTGATGATGGGGAGAGCTGCCTTTGCTAGTTGTCTGGTCAATGTCTTTCTTTTTTGTCTTATTAATAAAACTGGTTGTATTTAAACACTGAATATCTTCTGCTTTTGCCTGTTCAGTGTCCAGTTCATTTGTTTGATCTATGGTTACATTTTGCTGGTAGGAAACACCCCTAGCATCAAATTCCTTGCTATGCAATTCCTGACTTTTCAGCATATCCCCTTCTGTACCCACATTGCCTGATAATAGAGAAGGTTGCACCCTTGGCACATCTACATCCCCAGAAGCATTTTCTGTACCAAAAGGTGTTTGATTTTGTTGAAGATTAGCCTTTTCAGTTTGACCTAGTTGCTTTGATTTTATAAGTAACATTGGTTGCATTTTCTCTAGATTACCTATTGACTGTATAGGATCCTTTTCATTTTTTGTTGCTGTTTTAGCATCTGTTACTTTAGCAGTGATATTAGAACTAAATTCGACAAAGTCAGCAGCACCGGGAGACTCCATTGCCTGTTTCTCATCAGGTTTCTGTAGAGGTTGAGCCACATCCCAAATGATAGTAGAACATTTTGCCATTTTAATACAGCTTTGGTTGTTACTGTCCAAGAGCACCCTATTAGATTCAGGATAGTCTGCACCAGATGGTTGATTTAACCATTCAATTTCTGTAGAAATTTCAAGAGCCTCTGGTAATGGACTATGTGAAATACCAGATAAGTTTACAGTTTCTTGTGTGACCCATTCCATAGATGATTGCTTTTCCTGGTTGGAAACAGATCTTGCATCAATCAGTTGTTCTATATCAGTATTTTTTAATTGCAGCACATCTGCACCTGTTACATCTCCATCTGATAGTACAGAAGGCTGAGGATTTGTCAAATGTATGTCTCCAGTAGAACTTTCTGTCCAACCAGAGGTTTGAACATGTTCAGCCTGATCTGTTTGCACTGATTCAGTTAGTGGGGTTGGTTGGATTTTCTCTAGCCTGTCCAATGATTGAAATGGATCTACTTTACTTTTTGTTGTTTCTGATTTATAATCAGTTGCATTATCAAGTGGATTGTTGAAACTGAATATCACAGCACCTCCAGGTTTGGGACTGTCCATTGACTGCTGGCAGTCAGGTTTCATTGCAGGCTGATCATCTACTAGAGTAGTTTTACAGACTTTTGCAGACTCAGCGCTTCTTCCCTTGGCACTGTCATTGTGTAAGGTAGAAGGCTGCTGAATTAAAACATTAGCATCTCCAGAGGAACTTTGGATTTTGGCTGGTGAAAGAACATTTCTGGTCTTGGTAACTGATTCCATGTGAGGAAGTGAGGATATCTGCATTCCCTCTAGGGTAATGCCCTTACTGTGCTTTACATCTTCCTCTTGTTGAGCAGTAGACTCTACAGATTCAAACAGATCGTTTTTAATAAGAATTCTAATCATCGGATTTGAAGTAACAGCTGTGTGTTGATGAGCTTCACTAGTGGATAAACCACTTAGCTCAGTGCAAGGTCCATAATCTGTTCTTTCCTTAATAGTGATTAGAGGTTGCTCAGTACCACTTGCATATTTCATATTCTGTTCCATTTTTTTTACTTGATTATGTTTCATTCTCGTATCTCTTCTTTCCATGCCATCCTCTTTATTGTCAGCAAGCATCTGCATAAAACATTACCACATATATCATATACACACAGGTCTAATACTGAATAACCAATCCCAGGAACTCTTAGTCAAATTTAGTTACATCATGTTAGAGATAAGCTCAGAGTAAGCCTCATGTGGATTTCTCTGTCATATACAGCATTCTCTGCAAATGGATAACCAACGTGAGCACTTAACGTTAATGAGCTGAACTGCAGGCTAGGTTAATGGCAAACTTACTCTTTTAAAGTGGCTGTTATTTAGAAAATTACACTGTGTACCTCTCTGAATGCCATGGTAACAGTGTATTGCCAGACTTCCATGGCTACAATATGTGAATCAACTGTGCAAAACTGAACACATGAACCGTCTAGACTCTTTTTTTGTTTTGTTTGTTTGGACAGTATTTTGTTATTTGATTAGCCTTGAAGTAAAAATCCCCAGTTGGCTGAATTTCAAATAAAATGTACACTAAATTTGTTCAAATCACACTAAAGTAGAAGGACATGGTAATAGGGCTGCTTTTACCTAAGGTCCTTTTTAGTACGCACCCTGTTAATGCGACAGCATTGCAGTTGCATCATATAACAGGTAGAACGTTTATCTGTCATTTTCTGCTAGTTTTATGCCAAAGAAGTGCTTTCTACAGACTTCCAATTGCTTAGAAAATAGCAGGCTCTTTACTCACTTCAAAATCTGTTTCTCCAGCTTTTTGGCTTCGTACATGATCAAGCTGTTTATGAATAGACCTCTCAAGCATTGTCTGTTTCTTGAACAGAGTCTGCATATTCTGGGACAGGGCTGTTTTTCCTTCTGGAGTGCAGCTTGTCATCAGGGAAGTGGTTTGGATTTCAACGTCATGTAGATTCTTGCCTTCATGACCCAAAGATTGAAACATGGCCTATAACATAATACATACTGTATGCGTTACTATGCATGTCAATAAAGCTGTATTTATTCCAATGTGTGAGTAAATACTGGTATTAGTGTAGACACATTAACCTAAAGTCTTATTGTGCGTTTTGCTTTTACCAACTTTGTCGGCTTAGTGTTCAGGTGCATTCTTACTTTTAGAGAATCCAATTCAGACTTCTGGCTTTTTGTATGCAAGGACATATCGGCTTCCTTCTGCAGAGTGTCCAGAGTTTCAGTGCACTGATTTAGCACAACGCTGCAGTGCTTTTCTCGGTGAATGTTCTCATCCAGACTGTCACATAAATCCTAGACATGCACATAAAACACAAACATGATTGTAAAAGATTAAACAAAGTCATATTGTAATTGATAGGCTTTTATTAACCCACTGTGCTATAGCACATTATACACTGCTGATAAAATACATACAAAATTGCTTACACTGATTTGTTTGACTAAGCTGCAGGCACTGGTCTCCAGGTTGTCCCAGTGTTGATCAGTACAGCCTGGGTCCTGTGTTAACTCAGCCTGCTCCTTTATCTGATGTTTTACTGCTGTAACTTCAGAGCCAAGGGTTTTAGCCTCCTCCAGAAGACAGCATGCCTGCTCCATAGCTGCTATCCTCTCAGTCAAGCTTGGCCAAGGAAAAAGCGCAGGCAGGGTAGAAACTTGTTCTTGCAGCTCCTGAAGCTGCTGCAGCAAAGTCTCAAAATGCAGTTGCTGGGTTTGATTGGATGAGTGCTCTATAACACCCTGTAGAAGTCTAAAACACAGATAGTAAATTTAACCAGAAAGGAAAAGACTATAATGCAGTCTATAATGTGTATGCAAACGTGAATGCACATCCCTGAGGTCCATTCATTTTGACTAAATGATTTCAGAAACCCTTTATTAATATAATGACATTCAATAACTTATCTTATATCCTTCTGTGCAATATAGTCCCGTGTATAGTTATTTAAATTGTAGTTTTATTATATTTTGCACATTGTGTAGTTACATTACTTGGATACAATAACATCTCTGGTATTGCTATTTTAACTATAGTTTTATTATATTTCTGTACTGCAACATCCTCCTGTTGAATCATTTTTATTGCATCCTTCTGTGCAATAACTTCATTTATATCGTTTTATATATTTTTTATTGCACTTTACTATATTTTTGCATATTTTATCAATATGTATAGACAACACAGAGGTCATTATTAATTAGTAACATTATTAATACATTATTAATGGGTCTTATTCTTATTCTGCGACTTGAACTTTTTTTATTGAGCAATAGGATATGTCACACTGATAACCTTAAACCTTTTTATAGAATGAAATGAAAAAGTTCTACTGAACATTTGCCTAAATAATTACCAAATACTCAGTTGTACTTGCTCATGTAAACTGTACCTGTGCTGCTCAACTGCGGACTGCAACAGAGAATTCCACTGGTGCTCTGCATCTTTAAGTAGGCATAGAGCATCCTGTAAGTCTGTTCCTCCTTTCTCACTTTGTGCTTTCCTTTCCTGTCCTTTCTGGAGCAGTGCCTGACCTTCGATTTTCAACTTCTCCAACCTGCTGTCTCCTTCAGGCCTCCGGTCCAACACCACCTGACCACATATCAGATTAGTTATTACATTTGAACAGACTATGAACAGAAATATGAAATGTGAACCAGTTGATAGACACCATCTTTGAAATCCATTTTTTACATGATTCTAGTAATATTCTAAACTATGAGATGAAATACACTTCTGCTGGTACCTTTAGCTTTTCTGAACAGCCAGTTGTGAATGAATCCAAGAAGTAATGTAAGGGTCGGAAAATTGGAAGTCAGATTTTTTTATTTTAAATGCTAAGATGTAGATATAGGTCTAATCCTTGGCTTTTCACGTGCTCAACCTTTTTAAAGCAATTTTATCTTTTTTTTGCATTAAATTGTCCATTTTAGTGCCATTCCCCAAGCAAGTAAAGTCTTATTCAACTTATTTTTAACCATTCAGGACTGTAATATTTTTTACAAGGCTTTTTTCCCCTATGAAAACCTTTCACATAAAAATAATTTCATGTCCCATGATTAGCAGTTTTATTAAACGATTAAATTATTAATCATTAGGCAGGTAAGCATAAAAACAGACATTCCTCTAAAACATAGATTATTCCCTTGTTTAGTTTGTTGATATTGTTCTTAACCATCATTTATATTTCTTTACCTGCAGTCCCTGCAGTCTTTCCTTTGTTTCTGCAGAGATGTTCTGAACATCAGTTTTAACCAACTGCTCTAATCTTTTAAGACTGTCCTCTGTTCTTTCTACAAGATGTCTAAAGCTCCGCAAATCTTCAATGAAATCTTCATGGTCTGATGTATCCTCATGTATATCTTCTGCTTCGAGAGCGAACTGAGATGAAGATTGACTCTGCTGTCCCATAGAATCGGTGAAATCAGGTTTCTCTGGTGAAGAACCTTGGATCTTCTCAACTGTGAAATGATGATCGTCTGACTTAATGACTTGGGCATATTTGACCGGTTGTGGATTATTATGGCTTTCTGCTTCTTCTCTTTTCTGAATTATCATATCTCGGACTGCAGAGATGTTTTCCTGGAGCTCAGCCCCATTCTCAGCAATAGACAGCAAGCTCTCTGGACTGGCCACGCTGGCTAACATGCCAACCTGCTGCATCAGAGTGTCTGCCTGTGTGGTTTCGAACATTAGTTTCTCTGATAAGACCTGCAGGACAACAGACAAGGAGTTGTTAAAACACAGGGATCCAATCCCAAACTACAGACTATGCTTTCTCTGTCTTAATCACTAGATGATGCAGTATATATGGTAAGAGTATTGGTTGTATTTTATTTTTTTTAATTCACGGATTAATTAGTGTGCATCGTTTCACCTGGATATCCCTGACAAACTGCGGCCCTTTAGATGCTGCAAGTGTGCTCAGCGCATCTTTTATCATCTGTATGGAAGACATGCACTCCATCATCCTGCCTGTGACCTGAGCCTTGGCAGCCACCAGCTCTCTAAAGACATCGCTTGTTTCAGTGAAGAGCTCCTTCACCTCCTCCATGCTCTTCCTCATCTGGCTTTCGATTACCTAAAAACATATACCAGGACACAAAGGGACAACGGTGGTACAGACATCTTAATCAACTTCCTTAAATCAGAAAATAAGAATTAGTACAGTGGGGCCTTGACTTACGAGTTTAATTCGTTCCGTGACGGAGCTCGTGACTCAAATTACTCGTATGTCAAATC
>JAOUQX010083850.1:0-11807 GCA_028566295.1 Liobagrus marginatus
TTTTGACGAGCTGCAATTTGTAAACTGAATTTTACGTATTCCGGGGCGTTCGTATGCCGAGGTTCCACTGTATATGTATAAATCTTTAAATATTTGCTCATATAAATATTCATCTTTAGGGAGACAGCCAGTATCATTTTCTATGTAACAGTCAGGATAGTTCTATAAACGAATGATGTAGAGGTGCTGTTTGTGTCCATGCTTTGTATTTGTCTGGAAGTCAAAGTATGTACTTTAATGTTTTAGATAAATAATGCGCTCATGACAATCTCACACTTATGTTTTGTAACATTCACATCCAACATGCACAATTCTGGTGTGACAGCCTTTGATTTTGTAGGACATCATTTTGGTCAGGATTTAAAATAATAATAATAAAAAAAGAAGAAGAAGAAAATTCCAACAATGGAAATCACAGTCTATTTCATATTTGTGATGTGAAATATATTTACTATATCCATTAATTCCAAATATTTAATTTTAACACCTCACTTCAAGCTTAGATTTGTTTTATTGTGCTTAAAAGGGATATGTTTTTACCAATACTCATGTATGGTGTTGTATATGAACAAAAGTATTGGGACCCAATCACAGCCATGTGTTTTTAAACATCCAATTGCTTATTTAGCCTCACTATCTATAATAACCGCCACACTTCTGGAAAGGCTTTCCACTTTCCACTAGATTTGTAGGGATTTTCCAATTCAGCCTTAGTGAGTTCAACAGTCTGGGGTGCAGTTTGTGTTCCATTTCATCCCAAAGGCATTCATTGGGGTTGAGTCAGTTGACTCGAAGCATAACACAACATGTCTTCATGGCACTTAAGGGCTTTGGGCACGGTGGCATTGTCATGCCGGAACAGTGTTTGAGTCTCATAGATCCAGTGAAGGAATAATATAATGCTACAACAAACAAAGACGTTCTAGACAACTGTATTGCAGAATTTGTGGCAACATTTTGGAAATATTGGAAAAGTTCAAGCTCAAAGTTTATTTGTCACATGTACATCATACATAGTACAACATACAGTGAAATGCCGAACTGAGGTCGGAGCAGTCGTGAGAGCAGCCTGTTACAACGGCGCCATCTTGGATCATATCAATAGTATAATAATAACAATCATCTCTTAAAGAGATATGTATATACTGTATGCATACTTTTTCCAAAGCTGTGCTGTGCCACATCACTCGTAAAGCCTAAGAGGAGTGCCTACACGCTCATGTAATTATAGATAATTATCACCCCTTTTTGTCTATAGCTGAATTCTGGTGTTGAATTCACCGGTTATTAGCACAGATTAGATGAGAGCAATCTCTTAGTCTGATTGACGTCAGCATGCAGTGAGATGGTGAGGTTTGCGTCATCCAGGTACCATAGGAACAGCGCCATCAGACCTGCACTCCATCCTGCGTGAGTGCGATATTAATAGAAAAAATAGGGGATGTTAGAAAAAAGCGCGACATTAAAACTTAAAAGCAGTCCTTTTTTGTTTCTTTCACACACTGTCCCAGGTTAAAAAGTATGACCTTTAACCTTGACATATGCAGCAGATTGATGCAGATTCATCTCCATCCTTCAGCATCGAAGGCAGCATTGAATTTCAGTGGTTGTGCGTTATTACCTTTTAATCTGATTCAACCCGTCCCCTGCAGTAATTACCAGCCATTGCTTAGGCTTAATCAGGTGTTTGAACAGTGAGGATAAAAACCTGTAGTCTGCAGTTCCACATCAACACCAGATTGGAATTCAGTAGTGTTGCTTTACAGAGCTCAATACGTGGCATTTATCCCATCTTAAGTTGACACGCAAAACTGAGAAGTGTGTAAAACGAGTGTAAAACGAGCTCATGGAGTGCTCTTAAGTCTGAGACGCAGCATTTATTATGGCATCAGGTATTCATGAAGCTCTTCATGAAATGTGCACAGAGCCCAGAATCTGACTCAACCCCACTGAACACCCTCATGATGAACTGGAACCCCAACTGGACCTCCTCACCCAACATTTATTTATTTATTTATTTTTACATATGTAGTGTTTTTTTAGCTCTTTATTAAATAATCTGCATTTGCAGCCGCTTTCTCCTTCAGTTTCTAATGCTTTGCTCTGGGTTCTCCAGTTTTCTTCCGCAGTCCAAATTGTTGTAGGCTAATCGCATCTAATTTGCTACAATGTTGAAATAGGCATTGTTGTTTGTGCGAATGTGCCCTGTGATTGACATGAACCCTGTCCAGGGTGTCCCCTGCCTTGTGCCCAAAGACCCCTGCAAAGGATAAGTTCTACAGAAAATGGAAAGGTTGATTAACAATCCAGACAATACAGCAACAAAATATCAGCAAAATCTTTGAGATTCTTTTCAGATGAAATTCTCAACAAAATCTCAGTCAAGACTCAAAGTCTTTATTGTTTTGAAATGAATCCAGTTGAATTAAGATTAAGGAGTTTTAAAAAATGGCATATGGTCCCATATGCATATTTTCTACTGTATGCCTGATTTGGTGTTACTTCTAGCAGAATAACATGCAAATAAACCCTGTTATAAAGAAAAGTGACTTCTTTTGGTAATATTTTATAATTTTCATAAACGGCTCTTCCCTCTTTCAGAGTTTTTGGGGACTGCTGTTTTGTATTTGAATTAGCACAGGATGCTCTTCCTGATGCAACTGTCCCATTTCATTCAGGCTAGGGACCAACACTTAGCGTTAGCCCTTTACAGTCGTCAAGGCAATGGAAGCGGGGTCCTTAGCGATGACCATTGGGGACACGCATTTATATCTTATACCTGATACATACATTTCAACTGTAATTAACTCATTGCTGACACAAACTAAATTAATATGCAGGTCTAAAGTGTAAAAAATATTGATCAGTTTTGCTACATATGATTGTGAACCCCGATAAAGATCACGCATAGCCTTAATAATCTTCTCAGGGTCTCGATGGTCTGTCTAATGACCATATCTTTTCTACTTGCTGACCTCCTCTTCCAAGTGGTCAAAATAGAAGAAAGCTTGTTCAGCACCCGACAGCCTGTGTTGTTTCAACCATTGAACTTTGGGCAACGCCGCTCTCGGGGCACAAAGACAAAACGTTCAAGTGCAATGGCACCATCATTAGAGGGTTGAGGCTTCACCAGCAGAGCAATAGAATCACTGGGCAAGCCGGCATCAGAGTCAGAGACTGATCTCAACTGATGCCGGACCCTGCTGCAACCTAGCGTTTTCAGCTCTCAACTAGGCTACCAACTCTATTGAATCTTGTAGTTCGTTCTCCATTTTGGAGAAAGAAAAATAGGCTTACCACCACGAAGGAGAATGACCCAACACTAAAGGATCACTTCTACCACTAAATGCTGCTGTTCTATTTACATTAAAAAAAAATCGAACATGAAAAACACAAGTCCAAATACAAAAAAAATATACTGTCACAATTTAGACTGATCCTACCGACTACACCACAATGGGACATAAGCAAGGGGCAAGAAAATGAAGGAGTGAGAAGTTCTGTGCACAAAAGCACGTATTCTCTGGTATGTATTTATATATGTATACAACTAATGATTTGATTCTGTCTGATCTTAACATCTGCGCTTATGGGTATGCCCCAGGTCTACTACCGCAGTACCGACTTGTGACTAGTGCTAGTACTTTATGATTTTAAATATGTTTTTATAGTAGTATGTGTAATTCCCAAGGTGGAGTGGTTGAATATATACACGCTTTGTGCGTCGAGCCCGTCTCCTTTGTTTGTTTGCTCTTGCTTTATGCCACACAAAGATTAAAAATAAAATCTCTCTTAAGAATCCGTTCTTTTCACATCTTTATGAAATAATATTGCATCTTCTTGTTGTTTTTGGTTTGTTTTTGCTGAGTCGTTTGACATTATATTCTGCTGGCTGAGTTAAACCCTCGTTATATTCACCAGGTGATGTTTAATTTACAAGCAAACACCTTGGCTATGGAAATATATATTATTATCCTGCTTTCTTCAGACCTGTAATTAACTTCTGCAGTCTCTTATTCCCAGTGGAATAGGGTTTGTTCTGCTTACATGGAAAGTGGAAATGCCTGAACAGTGAATGTGTGTGAGGGACGTTTGATGGATTTGAAGCCTAAAGCATAGATCCTCCTTTATTTAGCTTTGAATATGCTGTTTCAAAAGAACTCAGTGTGGCGAGGGTCTAGTAGTGTTGTTAGTTACAGTTTAAGCCATAATTTTGTGTTATGTGAGTACATTATAAACTTCATAAGGGTATGAAAGCCTTTGTGTCTAGTTATCAGTGTCAACCAAATGTTTTGCATTTTATCTATTAGTGCTAAAAATGTCATTTTTGATGCATTGATTTTTAATTAATCTAGAATAATTTTGGCCAATCGTTCGATTATTTGTTTTGGCTGATCTGCCATTTCTATGGGGGTTAGTGGTAGGGGGTGCTTTTTATACCTTAATTGGAAACCAATTGTAGCAACACTGAACATGACGTTCAAATGCTGGTGGAGTTTGTACTCACATTTTAAACATTTCGGTGCTTGACCTTAGAGGGGAAAAAAACAAACCCTTCTGTCTTCCAATGTTGTTCCTGTTGATTTTCTGCTCTACTGAGTTTCTCTCCAGCACTCCTACTGCACAGTCTGATGTAGTGTCAAGGTCCTGTTGAGATTCATGATTAGTTGGATTAAGTGTGCTGCAGTAGGTTTCAGAGTGAATAACTGCAGTAGCTTAAAATGCATCTTAAAATCTAGCGTTTTGAATTTTATTGCCATTATGATTGTGATTATGATTCAAAACAAATGCCTTTAAGGCAAAAATCATCCTTAAAAAAGTGCTCTTTTTTCTAATATGTTTTTTCATATTATAAATAGCTTATGTGCTTTTGTTTACTGCCCATTATTTAAACGCCAACTCAAACTAGGAATTTCCAACCTCAGACCCCAGAAAAAGCCTTAGAGTCAAAATATTTTTTTATTATATTATTTTATTAGTTTTTTTTATAAAAATTTCATATTAATAGTTATCTATCTACAAATTTGTAGGTGTCTAATGTGCTTTGTTTTTGTTCGTTTTGCTGCTCAAAAGCACAAAGGTGGAATATGGTATGATGTGATTTATTTAATGCTATCTTAAGTGAAAGCTCACAGTGTCTCTAGCCAAGTTAAAAAAACAAAAAAAAATACTTGTGAATCACCCTGGTGTAAGATGTTAGTACAAAAGGGATAAAGTATTAGAAAAAACACTAATAGCTGTAACTGTAGCTGCAGTCACATAAGTTTCTCTAACACACTCTGATCAATTACATTTAAGAATTAAGCAGTGTTGTGGTCTCAATCATTCTAACCTCCCACTTGGCTTCTGCGAACAGACGCCTGTAATTGTCTAGCACATCCTAGAGAGAAGGGCAATTTATGCTTTATTAGACTCATGGCTGCAGATGGCGGTGTAATCAGAAGGGTTAGAACTTGCGATGATATGGATATCAGGATGATATGAAGCTCAACAGCTGGTCAAATAGAAACATTCAGTGTGCGTATAAACGTAATCCAGAAAGATAACAAGGTCATGGGTATATACCATATGGCTCTGTTAAACTTCATCCAATTACATTTATTATGTCATTTATTATAATTAGCAAACTGAAAAATTGTGATTAGTTAACATGTTTACATTATATTTATATACTTATTACAGAAAATCAAGTTGGAATTTATACTTCAACTGCATTTTGGTTTACTTCAGAAAATACCTTTATGTATACTCTAAGATGATGCTTTTGAGCCTTTTTATTCCACACATCCATCAAAACAGCCAATCTTTTAACATTTTCCTGTTATGCTTTAGAGGGAATTTTAGGTCACAATATATAAAATACACACAATTTGGTGGATATGTAAAGTAATGCCATGTAAAACAAATGCTTCATTCTTAATCTGTTAGTTATGTTGAACTTATGAAGGTTCAACACAAAAGACCTTCGTAAGGTCTTCGTAACAAAAACTATTCGGACAGGCTAACTTTTTTTTGCAAAAAAAAGTTTGTTTTAATTTTAAAGTTTAAGTTTACTTGATGTTTATTAAGATCAATGTGCAGGTGGTGCATTTTATAAGTGTACTATTACTAATACTTCTTTGAACTAAATTGTCCACTTTTAAACTTTCAACTGCATTTGTGCAGCAACTAAAGTGAGAGAATTATTTTATTCTTTTAGTTCATGAAAGTCGACCTCAAAGTAAACTTACACAAATACAAGTTATGGTGTAGTAGTCTACATTTTAGGTGATCAAAATTAAAAATATATAAATATACAAATAAATAAAGTATCCATTAGGTGTAAAAGTAGTAAACTTAATATTAAAGTCCTTAACCTTTGTATTGATTTAAATTTTTCTAAAGCTCCATAAAGTGTACAAGCATGACAAATAAACATTTTAAAGTACAAGTATCAAATATAGGTGAGATTTACTTATACTTCGCTGTATATTTGTTAGTATATGGGAATACGTACTGTAATTTTATGGCTTAAAATAAATATACTAACAGTATACTTGAATAAAGTTCTTTTTTTTTTTAAGGGTCAGTAATCCATGACCATTCTGGTGTCTATATGCACATTTTGTGAAGGATGTAAGAAGTCATCCACTCTGCGGTCATTCCCAGGCTCATGGTGGTCAGTTAAGTTTTTACTCTGCTCTGCTCCAGGTCACTGATCGAAATGTATAAAATGATTTCTAACTAAACATCAACGGGCTATGATCAAGCACACTGTACATGATACGACGGCACTGAACAGACTCCTCTTCTATCTAATTAGGACAGGGTATGATTGCTGAGGAAACGGGGAGCAGGAAGGGCTTTCGAGCAGTAACAACAATTAAGAATGTGTAATGACCGCTGGTTTGACTTCCTGGCTGGATTCAAAGTTTACCATCATGACTCCGGCTTATCGCCTACGTAAGCAAACGATTTAACTACCGTAAATGGGGGGAAAAACAATTCCACCCTTCCTGACTTCCTGAACAAATACACACTCAAAAACACAGACACAAACATCTACGGACGTAGAGTTTTGTGCTAATCATTTTTAAGACGATAGGAAAGTACAGTTTTAGGACAGAATTAATCTTTCATGATATGCATTTTAACTTATGTTTTATACCTAACATGAGTAGATTCCCTGTAGTTTTTTAATAACAGTTCTTTATTTTTTTTTCTCTTATACTTCAGCAGTTTGCCATCAGTTAGATCACAATTTTATGGTTGCATTAAATGTTCTCCAAGGAACTGCTTTGTTCCATTTGCCAGCCTTTCTTTTCCGCCCTAATCTTAAAGTTATTTGATGCAGCATGTTATCTTAACACGTATATGTTATGAATGAATGAATAAATAATAAATAAACAACTGCCTACATTTTCTGACTGCAAAGTATATAAAGAGTAAATAAATAAATAAACAAATAATTACCAACCTAGCATTTTAATGTCGAATTGAAAGTGTACACGAACAAAAGGATATTCCAGGACTGCGCACTAAAATAGAAGTCAATCATGCTACAATTACGTCTCAATGTCTCTGAGACGCAGCTGATCTGAGACAGGGTCCGTTCCAAACACTGAACAGCAGTGAATCTTCCCACGATCTTCCATGAAAACCTATTTCTCCAAGGCAACATCACAACCAAAAACTTCAGCAGGCCTCAGCCTTAGTTTTTATGACCTCGACATAAAAAAGCAATAAGGTTGATGGGTGATTACCCACAGACATTAATCATCAAGTTTAAATCATTCAAGTTTTATCGGCAGAAAAGTAAAAAGTTTCACAGAATCGCTTAAAGATTTTTTTCCCCCCTCATGGGAGCAGACACGGAAGATCATTGATTCACTTCTTCAATTTTGTCACAGGATTTAAATGGGATTGCCTGTTCTAATCTAATCTTCACATTTTAATCCAGCCTGAGTTTGTGTAATCCCGGGTGACTGGGTACATTTCTGACCTGGGACTTGAACATAGACCACATGGGTTATGGGATGGAACACTCGCCTAGGGGCCATGTAACAGGGGAAAAATAGATTCTAAGGACCTTGGTCATTTAGGAGCTCATACTTAAAAAATACATATTGGATGTAGTGTTGTGAAAATGATCGATATTTTGATACATAGCGATACTGAAATATATGAAACGGTACCAATGCTCATTTCCCAAAGTATCAACACACCGATACCAGCCTAGCTTTGGTACTTTCACCCTCTTCTTGTTGTCAAACAGCGAGTTGTCACACCACACGTAACCGCTGTACCTGTCTCGTCTCATTCACTCCGCTAGTTAAATAGGGTTAGTGAGTAAGATGGCGAGTGTGGGACCGCGACCGGCTTTGGTTGAAAAAGAACTTTGCCGGAGTTCTGTCTGGAACTGAAACCAGGCAAGCCACCATCATTGGGTCCTTGAGCAAGGCCCTTAATTACCTGCTCCAGGGGCACCGTTTGTTCTGGCTGACCCCAGCATTCAAATTTGTATGCTGGGATATGTGGAATCAAAAAATTTCACTGTATGATGTGCATGTAACCAATAAACTGAACTTTAACTTTAACAAAAGGTGCCAACACCGTTAGTGTTTAGCAGCACCACTAATTTAAGCGCCTGAAAGACAGACAGTCGGGCCTATAGAACGAATTTCGATAGGTTGGTAACTGCTCTCATTTTAACAATTATGAAATATTAACCACGATGGCCCAGTATTGTTGCAGATATGAGTGTCCTCATGTCGTTTAGCATTTTTGTTACAGTATACATACATTTGTTACAGTATTGTTTAATATTGGATAGCATTAGTTAATAAAAATACAATGGTACATGTTAGCGATTGTTCAAATTAAGACTGTTAATTCGTGTGTTCATGTTAACAAATATCAATTACAATTAATTTAAGTTCTAAGATTAGTTATATAGTTCAGGTCATTTGAAAGGCATGATCTAAAAAAAAATAATAATCTCTTATACCTCAGTCATGTTCTACACTTCTACTACATAACATTGTGGCAAGTTTTTTTTTTCTAAGTTGTATCAAAAATGGTATTGAATATCGATATTTTTCTAAATCTAAGTTTTGTGACAACACTAATTGGATATATGAATCTTGGTCTCCAAGGTAATAATAATTACCCTTGAGACTCCGTGTCCATTCTCACGTTAACCAGATGACCAAATTTGGTGTTGTTGCATGGAAAACGTGAGGCTTGTTTCGGAATATACATGCTGAGAAGTAGAATGGTTCATTTCTACATTTGGGAAATTTGTGGTCTCCCTGAGGAACAATAGGACAACACAGGGATGCTTAACCACAATGTCTCTGTGCTCATGGAAACAACAGCCCTCTCTCTGGAGACTGGAGCCAATACACAATGCAGTCCTGTAAGTGTAAGAGAGAGATAAAGAGAGGAGGCAAAATGTAAACACAGGAAATGGCTTCTACTCTACTCTGTCCATTAGTGAGTCAAGTTTTTAACATCAGTGATGGTGAAGGAGTGTAATTACCTTCAGACAATACCACTCACCATACACGATGGCACTTGGGAATGATTACTACTGAACGAAAAATCACCTCAGTTTGATCGTTGACTGTGGAAATCACTGAAGTACTGAACAACAGTATAAACATTGATAACACAGCAGGACATGGGGGGAAACATTTATGCAGATGACAAAAAAAAACAAAAACAAGAAGAGAATTAATATGATATGAATCAGGAGATATTAAAATTAATAAATTAATTTTTTTAAAGAAAAAATTTAAAGTAGGAATGGAAAAAGCCTATTAAATAATGCTGCACTTTTTTTTTTTTAAGGTCTTGATATATTACTTTCGAATCATGATCATGATTATGAACCAGAATTGGTTCTAGACAAATATAACTATAGAAATAAGAGGAACAAAAATCTTCTTTTTTCTCATTATTGCTCATGACAAAATGTTGGCCACATAGGAGGTGCTCAAGACCAGACGTGTGTCAGGCCAGTGGTCTCACAGGGCACAATGAAAACATCACATGAACAGGAAGTTTTTACATTCTTGCATAAGCGAGTGGGCAGAAATGAAAGACCACCATGATTAACAGGATCTCAGCAACATTGATTTATTCATTCTTATTAACTGACTGGCTAGGGGCACTGTGGTTTTAGTTAAGCTCTTAGGACCTCTTAGCTCTATCTCTGATTAAGATGATCAGGGCGTTTCCCTGCTTGTCCCTGGGGCAGAGTGGTTGAATTCAGATTTCATTTGGACACAGGATATACAGTAGACTGTCTGATGGGCAGGTGCAATAAAATGTATCCTATCACACACCCATTATGGTAGCTCATCATGTTGTGTTACATGTATTAAAACCCCATTGTGCTCTGCATTATGTATCAGCTGGAAGACACCTTAGAGACCCATAACAGCCAAACTAAATTTGATTCCTTTTTTTCCCTTTTATACTTCCTCATTCTGTCTCCATTGTACACCATATGTACACTCTAGCTGGTACTATTACATAGTGTCTTCGACCTCGGACTTTAAAGGTTACCAAATCGCATTTTATATAAAAAGACATGCACTCTAGAGGATATTTAATCACATTTAAGATACTGTGCGACTACCTAAGAGGGCATGTTATGGCATTTTAATCTATTGTAGGCACCCTAGAGGGTACTTAGTCAGATTGAATTTACTACAGGTACGTTAGGTAGTACTTTATCCTGTTGTGTCTACAGCAAGGGGAACTCTAGAGGATACTTTAGGTTTTATTACAAGGTGTTACTGTACAGTGTATTTTATCACCTTTTGTAAAAGGGTGCTTTTATATTGTATCTACTGTATGTTGATTATAGAGTAAAGATGAACAGATATTGAAATCTTAATACTGTAAAATACATTATGTTTTATTTACCGGTATATTATCAACTACAGAGGGTTCGTTATTCATTTTGTATGTTAATTAAGTGGTCTAGAAAGTAATTTATCACATTTTAGATACAGTTCTTATTTTATTTACTGTAACACTTTATATTAATTTAACTTTTGTTAGGGCACCTTTGAGGTCTTATTAGGACGTTTATAACTACTGTACTGGAGGCACACCTGTGTACCCTATAACCTGTAAGGGCAGGTTATAGGGTGATTTCTCACATTTTTGATACCGTAAGGCACCTGCTTCTATTGTACGCTATTGTGTCTGACACGTTCTATCCATTCTAAAAAAAAAAATATCCCGGAACCTTTTTTTCCCTTATGTGATAATAATAATGTTATGGAGCCTTCATTTTTTTAGCGTCTCCTAAATTTTTTTTTTAATGAATATACAGTATGTCTCTGATCGGGTTGTTTGTGTTAGTTATTTCTGTTATACTTGAGAAAGTACTTTCCAAAACCAAAACCAACACAAACATCTAAAGTGCTCCTAAAATGTGTAGTCTAGTCATATGGGAATAACCGCACGGAATATTAAAAGGGAAGATTCTGTGAAGAGGTAGCCAAAGCAAACATACAAAATGAATCCTGCCACTTGATATGAGTAATTCACAAGTCGTTGGCATACGGTGTGAGATTCTATTGCAGTTGTGTTCTTCTAGAGAAGCCAACGTGCGTCACTCCGAGAGTGACCCTGTGTGAATACAGGAGTGTGTGGAAGGGGATAAAGTCAGTGCATAGCATGTAACTGGAGCTATGTGTATATAACTGGAGTGCCTTCTGTGTGTATGTGCTCGTGTGTGTGTGTCTGTGTGTGTGTGTGTGTGTGTGTGTGTGTGTGTGTGTGTGTGTGTGTGTGTGTGTGTGTGTGTG